>JAOTQJ010049580.1:0-32543 GCA_025642045.1 Solanum sejunctum
TAAATATGATAGGTATGCATTGTGGATAGCAAGAAGGTGGTTAGAGTTCTGTAAGGCAAACCAGGTGATGCTGTCCAAAATTTGAGTTACTGGAAATTGGTTTCTGATCTTGGGTTTTGGTAACATTAAATTGTAAGCAACTTGTATTTTCCATTTGTCCGCTGAAGAGGGAGAATTTTCCTCCCAATTTTTTTATTCAAATTTGATAGTGTACTTCTATTGTGATTATCACAGTCAACCTACATTGGGGAGAGGGGAAAATTGAACTTTAACAAAGAATTTGATGAAAGGACCATTTGGACCGGAGATTGTGTCCCCTTGATGGCATCATACAACAAAGGTTTTTCCTATTTATTTTCAATTAACTGTTAGATTGTCTCTTCTTTGCTGGTTGACAAAAGAGATAATAAAGTGCATTCATTGTCTCTGAATTACTATGCAGCTAAGATTCAGCATTCTTTATGGGTTGTCGAAATCATCAACTCTAACATTGAAATGGGAAGTTCTAGATTTCCTGATGTTCCCCTTGGAGTACTAACGAAGCAATTCTCATTCCGGAGGATATGGCAAGGAAAGGGTTCACAAACAGCTGCTAGTAAGGTGTTGATTATTATTGATTCTCTTGTTGGTTGATGAAAGAATGTCATGCTTCTTGCTATACCATCATATTTGGGGAAATGAATTTAGTGAACCGTGCATCTTCATTTTCTACTTCCAATTTGTGCTAAATAATATGTTTTCAGAATTATGGACCAAGTGCACAGTGACTCAATGTGATTTAATCTGGAGTTCTAGCTGTAATGCTAATAACTTCAGCATCAGGTGATCAAGAAGAAGTAGCCACAGTCTATTGTTATAATCTTATGATTCCTATTCTGATTTATATGATTATTATTATAAAGCTATTAGGTAGTGGTAACTTCTTCTACTACAATTTTTGACTTATGCGTCAAACTTATATTGATAAGGGAAAAATTTTACATTGAACTGATGGAAGCTTTGTAAACGATTCTCAAGTGTTGGCATATTATTCTGAAGTTCTAAAAAGATCATTGGTGTCTAATTAGAAATTATTATTGGTTTGATGAAAGCCTAGTTTGTGAAGAAATGTCATGGGCCCTGGTCCTGTCTAGGGAAACTTCGAAGCAAGTTGAATCTTGGTATTCAAAATCCTTAGTGGAGTTGTTGAAAACTAGTCTGTAGCCTGTACTGTTTGTCACTAAACTGATGTAGGACTTTTCCCTCAGTGACATCAAACCAGCCTTATTAATGCAATCTCAATTTTCACTATTCTGCTTGACGGGGCATTACTCTCCGAGATGAGCACATTTCAGTTTTTTCTTCCTCGTGGCCTTACTCTGGTTGTACATAGCATAATAAAGCAGACAAACTACAGTATTCAGGCGTCTTTATAATCATATCTCCACGGATGATTTCATATATCTTTGTCCTTATATATGTGCTTGTCGTTTAAGAGTGTCATGTGATTCTCTCAGGTGTTTCTAGCAACTGATGATGATGCATCACCCATTATTTGCTTTCTTCTCCAAGAGCAAAAAAAGCTGTTGTCTCTGCGGCTTCAGATTGTAGAAATAAATACCGAAGTTATCTATGACATTAAGCCTGACATGAGTTGGAGCATACCAGCAGTTGCTGCAGCACCAGTTGTTGTTACTCGACCAGGGTTAGTTTTTACCATATATTTTGGTTTTCTGTAGTGATGTTGCTACTTTTGTATCTTGACTGCCAATTTTAATTTTCAGAGTTCAAGTGAGCGGACTTCCATTTATGGACATTGTTGTGCTGACATCAGAAAACACTCTTCTTCTATACGTAAGTTCTATGGCTATCTTACATAACTTGACTTGCTAGTAGAAGACAAATTCGACGCCACGACTTGCATTCATTGTCTTCCCTGTCAAAGTGGAGGACTTCCACTTGATGCATCCTAGAATATTTCTACCATCTGTATTCATTTTGCTTCTTGTGAAATATCGATCACCCTACTTTTCATAATTTAGGCATATTTTTATAGCTCTATGTTAGTTGAATTATTTTTAGCCGAATCTCGCCCACTCATATCACATGGATCCATACCCCCGAATCTTGAAATTTAAATCATGATGAATCCGACCTTTAGATCCGTACCTGTATAGGACACCTGCACCCGAGTCCAAGCAATTTGGCAAATGGTTATTCATGTGAGAAATATTGGGAAAATATAATATTGAATTGTGTATTTACATTGCTACATAAAGACCCTATTTCTAGATACTACAACCTAATCCAAATCAACTAGGAAACAACGTACTATTCCTATTCCAATTCTAAATAAGACTATGTAATCCTATTCCTATTCTAACAATTCATATAGCTGATGCCCAACTAAATTGTTGAGGCTTAGATAGTTGATTGATTGGTATTTATGTAGACATCTATTGGAACTCATCACTCAGTTTCTTCTGTTGAAATCTGAGCATGGAGTAAATCCATTTTTTTAATGTTTAATTGGTTAGGGTCAATGTGGAGCAGGTTTAAAGTGTGAAAAACAAGGCAACTTTTACTCTCCTTTCTTTTTTCCCTCTCTATTCCTGCCAAAATTTACAAATCTGGGGCATGTAACTCTAGTACTTGTTCAGTTATCCTGAATTATGATATTTTCTTGCTTGACATAGATGGTCATGGTATATTTTTCATGAACACATTTTCACTTCTTGAGGAAATTCACCTTTGCCTTGCCACAATGTTCACATGCATGTAGGCCATGAGAATAATATTGCAACAATTTCAATTTCGTACTGATCCTATCTGAACATGTCCTTTTGTGGTTTTGATATACTTTAAAGAACTTAGTGTAGGAAAGAGAACTCCTATGATCATCCATGTCGTGATTAAAATATATTTAGACTTTTTCATATCACTTTTCTTCCCATTTTCATATTTGGAAGCTAAGTTGCTCAGACTCTCCAATGGATCCTTCAAAATACACTATTTTTGGAGGATACCACATGCACCTGTCGACATTTTTGAAGAGTCCGAGCAAAATAGTTTGGAAGTGTGTGGCAGATGACATGAGGGAAGCGAGACTGAGATGGTTTGAGCATATGAAGAGAAGGTGCGCAAATGCCCTAGCGAGAAGGTCCGAGAGACTGGTTGTAGGGGGTATGTGGAGGAGTAAAGATAGGCCAAAAAGTTTTTGGAGAGAGGTGATTAGACATGACATGACATAAGTTCATATATCGAGGACATGACCCTAGATAGGAAGGAGTAGAGATCGCATATTAGGATAGAAGGTTAGTAGGAGTAAAGTGTTGTCTTGCCTTGCGAATGTTGTTGCGTAGTACTAGTTGTATCCTTGTAGCTCCTGCCATATGTTGTTTATTGTGTTTCAATTGTCGAACTATTTTTACTGTTGTTATTGTTTCTTTCTTGTAGACTTCATTGCTTTCTTATTAAGTGCTATGGTTTCTTTATTGTTTTCTTGTTCTTGTACTTGGGTTTGATACACTTGAATCAAGCGTTTTTTGGAAACAGCCTCTCTACCTCCATGAGGTAATGGTAAGGTTTGTGTACACTCTGCCCTCCTTAAATCCCACTTAATTGGATTTCATTGGGTATGTTGTATATTTGGAAGTTTATGTGGAAAGATGTCATCATCTTTGTCCATCACTTTCACTTACTAGGTGATGTTTGATTTGCTCATGATATATGATATGTCAACCTTTTAAAATTGCAGTGCGGGAAGCAATGCCTTTGTGAGTTCAAGTTGTCTCACCTTGGCAAAGGTCAGGTTTTGCATGATCCTAAAATTGTTGGGTTAGCAGATGCTGTTGATGAACGTATCAATGTAATTGTGAACAATGGACGGGTATGATTGCTGAGTTTATTTGGCTTTTGTATTTTAGGTTATAGTAGTTTGTAAGTTCCTCATTGTGACTGCTGTGTCCCATTTTGTAAATGTTACAATTCATGGGACAAACATCATATGATGAGATTGTGAGTCTGTATCAGGTTTATCACGTTGTCTTTAATTCTGTGAGCGTTAGATGACTAGGATGAGACGATGAGTCATAAATTTCTATATCATATAAAAGTAATGAAATTATCTTTGCAAAAGATAAGTACTGAGAACTTCATGCTATTGGGACATAAGAGTAGAGTTGTATATTCTCCTTTCTGATGGCTTACTATGTGTTAGCTTTTGATATGTGTATTTCAATGAAGAATGTCTTTCCACGTTTCTGCAATCATCTAGGTGAAGATTGGTCTGTGTATTTCTTATTTGCTACAACTTGTCATATTCAAGTAACATTTATTAGGGACTACAGTTTGTCTGAGTGGAACAACAACTACAATAACAATAATATACTCAGTGAAATACCACAAGTGAGGTCTGGGGAGAGTAGAATATACTGCAGACTTACCACTATAGTATGTTTGAGTGGAATAGGATAAAAATAAGAGATTTAGCTTTCCACTGCAAACTTAGGGAAATGTCACTTTCAGGGAAATTTCACATATAGTACTAGCAAAGCTAAAGAAAGTGCTTCCTCACCAACCACTTTGGCCTAATCACCCCACTTGTTCAAATGACAATCTAGGTGAAGTAGGGGTAGGAATGAGGAACCATTTATGACGAAGAAGTCTGCTAAATCAAAAAAGGGATGAAGAAGATGCCTATCAACATAGAAGTGAGTTGGATTTGGAACAAGTCCCACTAAGAGATGACAAGTGAATGTTCCCAAAATGTGTTATATTGGGTAAATTCAATATAATTGATGCGTGTTGGCATTCCAACCCATCTTCTCTTTTCAGGGACTATGGTGGCACAAAGTTTACGATTGGACATGTTTCTTTTTTTGTCCGGCGTTTTTAAATTATCTTAAACTTATTGTTTGCAAAGTCTCATATAGACATTAGGTATATTGTTTGTTAGATAGTTGGTGTATATACAACAACAACAACAACAACAACAACATACCCAGTGGATATTAAATGTCCCACATTAGTATGGATATGGATCCACTGTTAATACTCCAGTGCTTTTAAAGCCCTCATAGACAAAAGTGTAAAAAAGTAAGACTACAAGACAGATGTGTGTGGAGATCAAAACCTGTTATTACTTGCACAAAATCTCACATCAGAAGATAATGTTGAGGAAAAGGTGCAAAATATAGTAGTAATTGTGCTAGGTTGTAATTGATGTTTCAGTTGGGAAGTAGAGAGAGGGAAGTGTGGGATTGCAGGAGGTAGGTGAGGCAAGCCGAGTTTCATCAGTACATAGTACATGAAGCCGAGCTAAGGATTTCGTAGACTTTTAGTCGAGTCATTACTTGGGAGGGTTGGAGGATTGAAGAGTTGAAGCTCAAGACCATGCTTGCTAAAGTGGAATTACAAGGCTCCATGTGAAGCTAGACACTTTTATTGAGGTCAACTTATTTTAGACAACTTGTATGTCTTATTTCTATTTTGGGGGTCATTTTCTGGCAACATGGATGAACTGAAACATCGAGGGATAGCAACATTTACTACAATGCCGGTTTCAAGTCATACGAAATCATTAAATGCCACTCAGGAGCATTATCTTGGTACGAATGGTCTTAACACAGCAGAAATTCTCTGAGGAGAGTTAAAATCAGCCATAAAATTTTGAAGGGTTAGTCTGTATTTATTGAAGCTACAAAAGTAGCTGGAAAGTAGTTAGAAGATGGAGAGCAGAGTACCACTTCTCGGAGATTTTTTGTTGTCTCAAGTACAACTAGAATGGTAGGTACATCAATTTCATCGCAAGGCCAAAATAAGTTTGTTATTATCACATCGGAAGGGCTTGGGCAAACATAGCCCCAAAATAGCAAGATTTATTTATGAACTAGAGATGGCCTCAAACCATCATAGCAAGCAAACTAGAGATGTCCTTCAGAGAGGCTTGCTATACCAATAGATGGTCAACAACGGTTATGAAGAAGGTAGAGATTCGAATAAACAATGCCAGCATTGAAATCGTTGGAGGCATGAAAACATCAGAAAAGGATCTTCTACGAAGATGCTTAGTTGGTAGATCCCAATCACAGGAGCCTCCAACCCTGAACAATGCAAGGAGGGGCAAACAACTCGTGGAAATCAGTAGGGAACATCAATGTTCACATGATGAATGATAAACTCTTTCTTTTCGAGTTACCATCAAGGAAAATTGCAGAGCATGTACTCATTGGTGGCTGGGAGTGAAGGAAGACGAAGATAATGCTAGAATGGTGGAAACCCACTACGGATTGCTAGCTGGTGGAAATAAATAGAGACTAGTTTATGGGAATTCTAGGGTTCCCACTAAACTTCTGGTCTCAAGAGACTCTCAAGCATATCGGAGATCAGTGTGGTGGATTTATAGAGACAGAGGAGGAAGAAATTCTGAAAAGTCTACATTGGGATCCTGTTAAAGCTAAAGGAGATGGCAAGCTTATTCCAACGGAGATAGAGGTAACCAGCGATGGACTTGTGTACACAATTCCGAAATGGGTGGAGGTATTGGTCTCTGTCAGGATTGCAAGGGAGAAAAAGAAGAATTAGGTTGAGGACCCATGGATCATATGATACAGAAGTCTAAGTTGGGACAGATACCCAATTTGGTGAAAGTCTTGGGATCCATGAGGGCAGTCACGTGCGTACAACAAAAGAAGAGGAGATCTTAAATTTAACAACACATGGAAGGCAATTTAAAGAAAAAGGGTCTTTTATGGGCGGTAGAGGGGAAAATTGGGAAGTCTTAGAAGTGGGCTTTAATTTAAATAATCCAAAAACTTTTAAAATCCCAGAACCCAATAAAAAGGTTTAGTGGGAGGATATTACCATGGAAATTGATATTCAAGCAAATATTGCCAGGTCCCAGTTAGTCAACAACTATGATAAGTTGCAGGCTACCCAGAATGCCTTGGAAAGTTCAAGTTTGCATCTCGAACAAATCTCAATGCCCTCGGACACAATTGAAACAATAAGCAAGTTAAAGCGAGTTGATTACCATACATGAAGATCAATTCTTAATTGTGAATTGAATTGAAGATGAAGCAATGCCGATAAACATGAAGATGCAACCGAAGGCAGTGGTCAGGATTTGACCACTTCTGAATGGGTCCAACAGTACACCACCAAATTAAGTGTAGAGTTTGGTGTTGACTTAAAAAACTGTGAGGGGAAGGCGTAAGAGTTACTCAAGAAGATTGATAGTAATAAAGAATAGAATGGTGAAACACAAGTGACAGCTAAATAGAAGGGTTCAATTAATTAACGAGATTAGAACTGGACAACAAATTCTGGAGCTATGGAGTGAAGCAAGGAGGGATATCTTCCAATCAATGATGAGTAAATTCGAAAGTTGTTTTTGAATTGTGCGAGGAAGAGAGGGATGGTTAGAAATGTCCTTAGAACTTTGAAGTCAGATATTGTATTCCTTCAATAAACTAATGTAAGGGAGGACATAGTATAGCTGGCGCAAGAAGTGCGGGGGAATAGGTGGGTCAATTTTGTTCAACTGGAGACCAGTGGAACTAGGGGACGAATTATCATTATGTGGGATAAGAGGGATTGTTAAGGAGTGATTAGTAGTGTTGGCATATACTCAGTATCTTGCAGTTTCACTTGGAAAAAACTGTTATTTGATTGGAACTTAACAGGGGTTTATGCTCCTAATGGGAGAGTGGAGAGGGAAGAGACTTGGGCGGAAGTAGGGGCTGCTAGGGGTCTAGTGCTAGGACCTTGGGTTTTGTGTGGTGATTTCAACACAGTCAGACCCAATTCAGAGAAAAAGAATTGCCACAAAGTCAGTAAGCAATGACCGACTTATCGGAGTTCTTAGAAGACTTAAACCTATGGATTTGGATCTAAGTATATCTGGAGAAAAGGGGGTAGGCATGATACAACTGCCAGACCGGATAGGATTCTCATTTCAGAGGATCTGGATAGCTGTTTCAGAAACATAAAATAAAGTTTGCTTTAGAAAGTATCTTCAAACCATTCTCCTATTATGCTTTATGGGACTGGGAAAATTTCAAATCCTATTTCAAATTTGAGAACTGGTGGTTGCAGACCGAGGGTTTCAAAGAAAGATTAAGTATTGGTGGGTTTCTTTCAATAGTATTGTCAACCTAGGTTTTGTACTTATGACAAAGATGAAAGTTTTGAAGGCAAAACTCAAGGACTGGGGCAAGTCTGTTTAGGGGAGCTTAGGAATATAGAAACAGAGTGTGTTGACACAACTAGCAGCTTTAGAAGGAATTCAAGAACACAGAGCTTAACATGAGGAGGAAATAACATCCAAATTGAGTCTCGTCAATGAATTTGAAGAGATTTGTAGAAAAGAGGAGATGGCTTGGAGACAAAGGTCTAGGGCTATATGGTTTAAAGAGGGGGATAGAAACAGTAGTTTCTTCAATAAACTGCTACTGCACTCAGAAGATCCAATACCATTGACAAGTTGAATGTGGAAGGGGTGATGATAGAGGAGCCAAAAGAGAATAGTGACCTTCTATGAGAGACTTTATGCAGAGCCTGAGGAATGGAGGCCACAACTAGAGATGAGAATTGCCCCAAGATTACTGAAAGGGAAAACCTTATGCTAGTGGCTCCTTTTGAGCCTTAGGGGATCCTGGAAGGCATCAGTTCATGTGCTGGGGATAAGGCTCTAGGGCCATATGGCTTTACAATGAAGTTTTTGAAAAATTGTTGGGACATCATCAAGATTGAAGTGATAGCAGCTACTTAGAACTTCCATGAAACTTTGGAAAAAGCTTCAACTCCATTTTTCTGGCCCCGATACCAAAAAAAGTGGGAGCAATGGAATGACCATCTTTAGATCCCATTAGTCTGGCAGAAAGATTGAAGAAGATGATCCATGGTCTAGTGGATAGACAACTGATGGCTGTCATCAAGGGGATGCAGATTATGGATGCTGTATTGATAGCAAAATGAATGTAGAGGGTCAAGACAGAAAAGTTGCAAATTTGGGATTGTAGGCATACTGTATATCTAAAAGGCATTTGACTATCTAAACTGGAATCTCCTATTCAGATGCTTGGTAAAATGGGCTTTGGAAGCTACCGGAATAGTTGGATTAATGTTGCATTAGTAATGTGAAATTCTCTATCCTAATCATAGAACTCCCAATGGATTCTTTTCCTCTTAGAGAGGCCTCAAGTAGGAGGATCCCTTATCCACATTTTTGTTCATTATTGCTATGGAAGGTATGAGCAACTTGATCAACATAGCAAACGAGAAGAACTGGATCAGGGGCTTCCAAGTAGGTGACTTAAGCAACATGGAGATCACCCATCTTCAGTATGCAGATAATACGCTAGTATTTTGTGAGGCAGTACAGGAACAAATCAAGATTCTAAGCGTGATCTTTGTAATATTTGAAGCAGTGTCAAGGTTGCATATTAACTAGAGGAAGAGTTTTGTTTATCCTATCAACACGGTGAATGCAATTGAAGGCCTAGCTAATGTCTTAGGTTGAAAAGCTGGTGAACTCCCAACTGCTTACCTGGGCATGCCTCTTGGGGCCAAAAGCAAATCCAAAGGGATCTGGAATGGGGTATTGGAGAAGTGTGAGAAGAGACTAACCAATTGGAAATGTCAATATTTGTCACTGGGAGGCAGATTGACACTGATTAATAGTGTACTTGATGCACTCATTTCCTATATGATGCCTGTATTTCCTATGCCAACTAGTGTGTCCAACTGTGTTGATCCTCTGAGGAGGGAATTCTTATGGCATGGTAGTGAAGGCAAGAGCGTACTTAGTTAAGTTGGAGGAATTAATAGCTACTATGTGGACTGGGCAGGGATGGAATCTTGGCCGGCCTAAGACGACATCTAAATGACTGAGAGCGTGAAAATTTGACAGAACAGTTCAGGTATTTAGATGTTCACATAAGTCTTGCTGAGGAAAATGATGTGCTAGTATGGCAGGAGAACAACAAAGGTGACTTCTCAGTCAAGTCTGCTTACAAGGCCCTTAACAAGAGAACAACATTGATTGAGAGGGGGGACAACCCTTTCTTGATTAGCTAGGAATAGACATCGAGATTCACCTACGAAAGAAAGATTCGTGCTAACATAACTCCCCGAGTATAGAAGAGAAGACCTATTCCTAATAATTTGAGTTTATTCATTCTGTCTTTCTTTATGAATTTTGAGAATCTATGGATAAAATAAATACAATAAAAACCAGGGGACAGAAGAAAGAGTGGCCATGGAAACCTAAGGTGCCTTACAAAGTGAATTGTTTTACTTAGCTTTTGGCAAAAGAAGTAGTTCTAACACATGAGAACCTGGACAAGAGGGGTCATCAGTTGGCTTTTAGGTCTTATCGTTCTGGAGAACCAGCTGAGATGGTCAACCATCTTTTCTTTCATTGTAAATAGACAGAACGATTATGGATATGTTCACTAGCCTGAAGGGGATCATGTGGGTGAAATCAGGATGCTTTAGAGGAGTACTTAGTAGCTAAAACAGGGATGGAAATGTTACAGAGGAGGAGAGAGGGAAGATTGTCTCAGCATGCATTTGGTGGTCAATCTGGAAAGAGAGAAACAATAGGAGCTTTAAAAATGTGCAAAACAGTCTACAGGATGTCAAAATAAATCACTTAGCTTTATTTTACTTTTGGTGTACACATAGTTTATTAGCTCACGCTGAAGACATCTTTGATGTTCTAGATTGTTTCTAGGCAACAAATATAGCCTTTGAACTTTTAATAGAAATACTTTTGATGGGAAACTACGCTTTTGGTTGTAGTGTACCTGTGGATATATAGAGTAATATTTCCAGTTTTCAAAAAAAAAAGAAGCTCCATGTGGAAGAC
This sequence comes from Solanum sejunctum, assembly GCA_025642045.1. NCBI lineage: Eukaryota > Viridiplantae > Streptophyta > Magnoliopsida > Solanales > Solanaceae > Solanum > Solanum sejunctum. The sequence continues at coordinate 10,853 of JAOTQJ010049580.1, forward strand.
TACTCAGAGTAGGGAGAAAAGGGCTATGTATGCAAAGAGGCTATTCTTAAAATACAATTCCCATGCATTAGAAGGCCCTTATTTCATTAAGGGTATTTATGTTACAGTTTAGACCTATGAATAGGTGAGAATAGCTCATTTGGACTTAGATTATGTTGGTTGATAATTTGAGCTCACTCTTGAGAGAGTTGAGTGTGAGACCGAGGGCTTTGTTGCTTGAAATTGTTAATAGTTTGCTTGCAAGAGGAAACCTTCCTCTTGAGGGTTCATCTCATAGTACAGGTGTTTGTTGGATTCAATTAATCGGAGGTTGTAGCTTCAATATAACTATACTTGCCCATTAGTTCCCATCTTGTGTCTTGCTTTGTATCCTTTATCTTTATTTCTTGTTCTTAGAATTAGGGTTTCAATTTCCACATTTCAATATTGCATCAGTAGGATGGAGACAGTCTGCTTTAAGTTCTTGTCCTCTAATCTGTTATTTTTTTATAACCATATGTAGTCTCATATAGGTCTCTAGAGTTCCTTTCCAGGATAGAATTGTGATTCCCTTTCTTTCTTTTGGTACTTCAGATTTACCGATGTACTTTGCGACGCAATCCATCCTCCTCCTTGGCAAATGATTGTATCAGCGCAATGGCTGAGGGGCTGAACTCTGTGGTGTATAATCACTTTCTTGTTCTCCTTTGGCGCAATGGCGATCAAATCTATCTGAGTGGGACGGATATGACTGCTGATTCTGAGTGGGAATCCTTTCAAAGCGTAATAAAACGAATATGCAGAGATTCTGGTCATACTTCTGAAGAACTTTCAGATTCTGTATCATGCTCTTCATGGGAGTTTCTTATTAACAGCAGATATCATAAGCAATACAGAAAAAGTTATCCTATATCTGGATTTTCAGAAGATTCAATTGATCAGCAGGGATTGTATTCACCTGGATCATCCATGGGTACATCAGATAACTCTGGAAATTCTTTGTATGCTGAATTAGTGACTGAGACCCTAGATACACTGCATACTGTATACGAAAGTTTGAAACTAGACAATCTCCGTAAGCGGTAACTTTCCTATTCGTAAATCTATTGTTTCATCAGCTCATTGGTCATGTTAAAACATCTTCAATGTTCATTTTTCATTTGGGTTGTTGACGCTAATTCTTTATTCCTCTTCACAAATATTATTGCCGAGTAACATTTTGCTATCTCTGTGCAAAGTATTGGAAGGATCTGGTCTATTGTTCCTGTTTGTATTTTCTGGTGCTTATGGTTGGAAAGAAACTAAAGATGTTTTGATGCTATTGCAACTACCAATCCTAATCTTGAGGCCAGATGCCTGGCTACTCCTAGCTGTTTTAATCTTATCCCTGTATATAACCCAGATTCTTTTTTGAATTTTATTAGATCTTTAGTCATGTGTTAGACCTTTGGATTTGTCAGCCCTTTAGCCTTATGGTAGGTTCATTTAATCTTTTATGAGCTGATATCTGCCCCCTTTTTGTAACTTAGCATCTCGTTGATGCCTTGTGATTTATAAAACACTTAATTAAAAAAAAAAAAGAAAAAAAAAGGAAAAAGAACACAATCAAAGGAGAAAGCATATTTCAAGTACAAGGAAACAATCTGGAAGTTAATTTTCCATATTTAAAGCCTACTACATGTCCTCCTATGTTTATCCCAAGCAATGTTGTTCTATCTGTGTTACCTGAAAGAGGCAGAGGGAAAGAGAGGAATCAATTCCAGCTTATCTTCTCACATTTACCTTCTATAGAATGTCTTCTATATCTGACCTTTCACATGTACTGTTAAATTCAGCTTTAATGCCTTTTCTCACTGTACATGTTGTAGATCCTCCTGTTTATCCCATAAGAAATAACACCAAAACCCTCTTTGGTATACTTTTATGCATTTAAATGAAAATTGGAGCCCTTCTTAGGATGCATATGATGGAAAAATTGTAAATGTATGGTGGAGCCTTTATAGAATGAGACTGATGTCTGTGAATTATGATTCAACTGTGACCAATGTCAAGATATTTGTATCATCAGTTAAGTTGGACAGAATGAATATGGAGAAATTTCAAGCGCTTCTGCTGATTTAACTTTCTTTGCATCTCTAAACCACCTTTTTTTGGTAATGTTGGTCCATCAATTGTGTGGCTAATGGAGGACACAGTGACTAGAATTTTAGCTTATCTGGCACCGGAGTGATACTAAAAACTTGTAAATTATTATCTCTGAGTAGAAATATTTTAATTATGAAACGGCTTATCTTTTTTTCACAATTTTATCATAGCTCCGGAGATACAGATTGACCAGATGCCATAGAAACTGATCTGCATTGATTTTGCAAATAAGGTTTGCGTACACTCTACCTACCCTTCCTAGATCTCACTGTGTGGGACTACACGGGGTATGTTGTTGTATGGGTCATATAACATAGGTTGTTTGGCATTTCTGTGGAGTCCGTTGTTTTTTCATTCAATTCCAATGATTTGTTTGTTATCCAATAACCAGGTGTCCGTAAAACATAAAATTGCAAGAATCTCTCTATAGATAAGCTATTTTCTGTAATATGATTTATTTGGCTGAACTTAGGAGAACCCTGTATGAGGCCCTGATCCCTACCTATATTGCCTACAGATAGCTGTTGTTACCTCGGAGGATCCAAAAGGAAAAATAAAAATAAAAATAAAGGAGCAGGTTGTGCATGAGTTTATATCTTTTTGTCCTGTCGGTTTGCAACTCTAAGGTTGATAGTTGTTGGGGTAATTTTGAATCAGAACTCAGGTTGTTTCAATCGGAAACTTTATTAACGTCATATGATTGACTTTATAAGCCATCTCTCTTTGCTAGGTTAGGTTGGTTGAATGCCTCTGCTCTGGATCATTTGAGTTTCTAGTGGGTAAAGCATATCTTACCAAGGAATTGGCACTGTGTTTAAGACTTGGTGTTAACAGTTTAACATAGTCTTGTTGATTGACAATCCCACTAAGGCATCTACCTGTACCTATAAGCAAAGCAACTAATAATAAAATGAAAGGTACCTTAGTAGTAGAGCTCAATGCATAGAAGTTAAGAAGTAAAGCACCTTCTATTGAGGAACTACTCCTAGCTAGCACTACTTGAGAAATGAATAACTCAACCCTTTGCTTGCTATTATTTGGGCTGAGCAATTTTTAACTGGATTAACGCGCTGACCTCTGCAGTTTTCCTGATGTGACCGATTAAAGTTTCCTTGATGTGTTGGTAAAATTCTTTTGCATACTATGGTTCCATTATCTCATATTAGCCACTTAATATATTTAACTTAATGCAGAGATTTGGGTCTTCTGGTGGTTCTATTATGTGATATTGCTGCTCTCCTACACGAAGATTGCTATTTGGATCATTATATACGCGACTTTCCTTGCCTCTCAAAAGGCCATGAAGTATCTCTGACCTCATCCTCTAAGAGAATTCCTCCTAATTTATTCAGGTGGCTTGAGTCTTGCCTGAAGCATGGGTGCTGTTCTGCTAGTATTAGTCATCTCCCCTCTTTGATCTTCAGAGATGGAAGTTCTGTTGTCAACTGGGGACGGAAAATTGTATCATTCTATAGCCTGTTATCCGGTGCTGAGCTTTTGGGGAAGAGGTTATCTTCTGGTGTTTCTTGTGCTATTGCAGCTGGATCATTTAACACTCCAGAGGAACTAACTGTCTTGGCAATGGTTGGTGAAAGAGTAGGTCTACAGCAGTTAGACTTGCTACCTGCTGGAGTCTCTCTTCCTCTGCGAGATGTAAGTGAAGAGCTAAAAGAATATACATCCAATTTCCTATCCAAAATAAAGAAGTGCAAAATTTGATATTCTGATCTTTTCACCCAAACACACAAATATGGGTGGAAGAGTGTTATATAATGATATCTTTATACCCTTAATGGATGTAGAATCTTCTGCTTTTAATTGCAGCAGTCACATCACAAAGTTATACTGAGATGTTTCCATGTACTCAAGATCTTTTTTATTTGACTTGTTTTTTAATTAAAGAAGGGGTGGTTTTGTTCTTATGCAGGCATTGGATAAATGCCGTGACTCTCCTCCAATTGATTGGCCTGCTGCTGCATATGTTCTTCTTGGTCGGGAGGATTTGGCTTTCTCACGCTTAGCATATTCAAGAAAATCTGTGGAGGTTGAGCCCCATATGAATGTAAATATGACATGTATGTCTGCTCCTTACATGTTGAACCTGCATCCGGTGACAATTCCTTCCTCGATATCTGATACAATACAGTCAGAGGATAACAAGCTAGAGGATGTAGATTCTGTTGAGGGATATGTGGCTGATGGTATGGAGCATATTTTTAACTCTGGCATCCAGTTGCGTTACGGTCGTGATCTGCGATTGAATGAGGTCAGTTCATTGATATTGTGCATGACTAAAAATAGAAGTTTGCAGGCACCGCTTTGCAGTAAATACTATTCTGCCTCACTTTTAGGAGAGCTATCCATGAGTTTTTAGTTTTTACCTGATGTTAGAGTCATACTTCCCTGAACTGGTTGGCTATCCAATTACTCTTGTCAAGAGCTGATCCACATACATGCTGTTATGGAAACCTGACTCTCATGTCAGTTCTATATATGATGAGCTTGGCCCTGTGTATTGCCCCCTTTTTGTTTTTGATGAAGTGTTATAATAAAAAGCATCAAAAAGATGCAAACAGATTCCCTAATAAAATGGTGAGAATTCCAGGTACTGCCAAACCTAGTATGAACTGGGAGTCAAACGAGAAGCAAAAACTCAAGGCTGCTAAAGCACTGAGAGGGAGCTGATAAAATCTAAAAGGGGAATAGTGTCAGTTACAGGGGAAAGATTGTCCCAACTAAAATTATTCATCAAACATGTGGATTGAAGAGAGCAGTAAGGAGTTGAAATCCTATGTGGTTTGCAAGCTATTGCATAAGGGTAGCGGCTGCAAGTTCCCCTTGTCATAAAAAAAAGGAGGAGTTGAAGTCCCATCAAAACATCTACTATTCCTCTCTGTCCATAAACACCAAAAAATACAAGCTGGGACTATTGGCCAGATCTTCTTGATGGATTTATCCACTTCCTACTAACTCCACCTTTCTATTGCTTCATTTAAATTGAGATGGTTTGTCCAGCTGATTGCAAAAACTGATAGGAACATAAGCCAAAGGTGCTGCCACAGGACAGTGCACACAACAGGTGGTTTACTGTTTTTATGTTGTGGTGACACATAAAGCACCTGCTCACCACCTGAAAATCTTTTTTCTTGCGATTATCATGAGTTACAATGGCATTATGAAGGGATGTCCAAGTGAAGCATTTAACTTTTTTTTTTTCGGGGGTGGGGTGGGGGGGTGGGATGGTGGGGAGTTTTGTCTTCCAAACCAGTTTCCAGGCCTATCATAAGTCACTTCATCAGCTGCACTAATGTGACTGTAACCTGCTTTCACAGGATAAGTCCCTTTGCTTAAGTCTCCCCATCTTAAGCTGTCTGGAAGTTGAAGATTCGTTGAGAAGTCTGCCAGTAGTTCTTACAAACCAATGAGTTCTCCCAGCTCCCAATCTTGTAAGTTTCTTCTAAACTGAATATCCTAGGTGTTGCCTGCTTTATTTTCAGCTAGTGAGGAGTCTGGCTCTGTGGCTATTCAGGAACAGCCTGGGGTGAGAATCTTTGAGGGCCTGATTGATCACCCATTATCATTCCAAAACTTGGCAGTAGAGCCATTTCCAACCTTAAAGGTACTTGTTTTAAGAAATCATCCTTCAGATTGTTGATATGCTTCCAAGGACCAACTCCATAGAGGGGTCTACTCTTTTGGTACATCAAGTATCTAATATGTCATATTTAGCATGAAGCTCTTCTGTCCAAAGGTTTGATGCTCCATCTCCATATCTCCACCACCACTTTAAAAAATAAGCTTTTGTTGTGATTGCTAAGATCTCTGCATTCGGCCCTCTTGTATCTTTGGCAATAAGACCTTTGCCCATGTTACATATGAAATTTATGCACTGTACTGTTTCCTTTCTAAAGAAAAGTCCTCCTTAGACAATCTGGTGGTCTTGGAATTAGAAACTTGGGGTTTCAGAATAGATGCCTCTTGTCAAAATAGCCGTGGAGCTTCAACACAGAGTAACAGGCCCTATGGAGGGAGCTGATAATCAACAAGCATGGGGCTGAATGGAAATTGGGTCTCCAACACGGTGAATAGCACTTATGGGGTGTAAGCTTGGAGAACAATAAGGGATGATCTAAGTAGAAACATAGTCTACAAGGTGGGAAATGGGACTAAGATCCTATTCTGTAAGGACAATTGTAATGGAAATGAGACACTGATGGTCTTATTTCCAAACCTATTTTCTTTGTGCACCAATCTGGAAGAAACAGTGGCTGAGGTATGGTCTACTCATGGATGGAATATTGTGTTCAGAAGGCATTTTAATGACTGGGAGATTGGGAGAGTCGCTGAGCTACTACAAGTTCTGAATGGCTTCAATGGGTTATCGGCAGAAAAAGATTCTATCAGATGGAAACTCTCTAGAGATGGAAGCCTTTCTGTTAACAAGCTATATATTAAGGAGGTGAAGGAATATCTAGGTTGTAAGCTCAGCCCCTGGAAACAGTTTTGGAGGAACAAGGTGCCAACCAAGATAAAGTGTTTCTCTTGGTTGGTTGCTAGAAGAGCATGCTCCACGCTGAGAGATTGAAAAGGAGGGGTTTCCATATCACCTCTTGGTGCTCTCTCTGTAATGAGGCTGAAACCAGCAACCGTCTGTTCCTCCATTGCAGAGTGACAACACAATTGTGGAACCTTTTTCTGGGACTAATTCATCCATAATGGATTATGCCTGAGCATACAACAGATCTGCTTAGTTGATGGATCAGTAGAAGGGGGAGAAAATGTAAGGAAAAATGGTGGAGTACAATACCATCATCCATTTGGTGGTCTATCTGGAAAGAAAGAAATAGCAGATGCTTTCGAAACCAGGCTAATTCAATTGACAAAGTCAAATGGAACTGCTCGACTACTTTTTATTTTTGGTGTAAAGAAGAAGGGATTGAAGAAGCTGCACATATTTTAGATTTTATAGGCTCTATATAATCTATTAGCTTTTTTGTGTTCTGTTTTTTCTCTTGTTGGAACCGTTTTTTTGGAGGTCTCCATCATATCCTTAATGCTGAGGAATACAGCATTACCTTTCTCAAAAAAAAAGTCCTCCTTAGATCATCCAGCTGATCCCTCACCTTACATGGCATTGGTATGAGGGGACATGATGTAAGTGGGTATACTGTCCGAGACACTGTTGATTAAAGTCAACCTACCACCCATGGACAAAAGCTGGACTTGCTAGTTTGCCAACCTTGTTTTCCACCTTTTCCATCACTCAACTCCATACCTCAGTTGCTTTGTAACTTGCACTCCAGGGGAGACCTAAGTAAGTGGAAGGGAAAGAACCTGTGGCACCCCCCCAAAATCTTTGCCAGATCAGACAAGTTTGGATTTTCATTAACATTGCATATCTTGCTCTTCGTTGTGTTAATATGAAGCCCTGAAATGGCTTCAAATAGCACGAGTCAGATTGAGATATAGGACTTGAAGTGTCTCAGCCCCACAAAAGATAGGTTGTCATTTGCATATAATAAGTGAGAAACTGAAATTGAGTGATTTGGATTACTTGCCATCTTGAAATGTCCAATTCAGTGGTTAGTTCTGGCTTTGTCCAGCATCTTGCTCAAACCCTCCCTTGCTAAAATGAATAAAGGGGGAAAGAGGGTCCTCTTTGCCTTGTTCCTTTCCATGGAGAGAACAAGCCAAGAGGGTCTCTTATCACTACAATGGAGTACTTTACAGTCGGGAGATTGTATTTGATCCATTTAATCCATCTGTCTCCAGATCCCATTTGCTTTAGCATATCTATAAATAGGACCTGCTAAATTTGTCAAAGATTTCTCGACATCCAGTTTACACAAATCTCAGGCCTTTATGTTTTAAATTTACCATCAAGCATCTCATTTGCAATCAATGAAGGGTCAATGATCCTTCTATTTTCAAGAAAGACATTTTGTTCCCCTGACGCTAGCTTCTAGACCACTGTTTTAAGCCTCCCAGCTTGACGTTGGCCAAACTTTTGTGCACTCTCTATGAGACTTAAATAGTTCTTAAGTCTCTGAGATGCAAGACTTCCTTCTTTCTGATAAGGGCTATCAAAGAAGCATTGCTGGACTTGACCATGTGGCGTTGCTGGTGGAAATTGTTGAGAGCTCCCATAATGTCATCCTTGATGAAATCCCATGCAATTTGGTAAAAGGTCATTGTGTAACCATCATATCCTGGGCTCTTGTCTGGTGCAAAAGTGTTGATGGCTGCTCTTACCTCTTCTTCAAAAATTCTCTCCGGACACCTTTTATCTGCTTGAGTAATGCTATTAGGGGTCGTTTGGTGTGAAGGATCACTACAAGTTATCCTAGGATAAAATTTTAGTGGCACTTAAATGGTTGTTTGGTTGGCAAATGTGGGATAACTTATCCAGGGACTAATAAATAGTACTAGGATAAGTTATCCCTCCTTTTGGGTGGTATACTTATCCCGGGATAAAAAGGGTCTATGACAATAATATCCTTTTACACCCTTTTTATATCTCACTTTGTATATTTACATTACTTTTAATACAATATATAATAATATTCACAACCTTCGATTCTTTGTTTTATAATACTTATTCGTATTTTTATATTAAAAAATTAAACTATATAGTATAATTTTTATTAACTAATGCTTATGTTTTTTATATTTTGATTTTTCATAAATCCTTTTTTACTTTAACAAACTAAAATGCAAGCTCTATTTGTTAGTTAATTTTTAAAAAAAAATTATTTTAAATGCATACGATATTATTATGAAAATACACCTAAAAATATTTAAGCTAAATAAGATGAAAGATTTATTTAAAAATGAATATTGAATAACTAAAGTTAGCAAAGAAAATACATTAAAAACTAATAAAGTGAAGAGTATCTTTGTAAACAACCAACATATTCTTAAAATTTATCCAACAAACCAAGCACTCAATAAGAAATAACTTCAACATAACTTATCCCATCATTACTAATCCCATCATAACTTATCCCATCATAACTTATATTCAAACCAAACGACCCCTTAAGATTTTCAAAGCTGGCTTTAGGCTTCCACTGCTCATCCTCTGTCTACAATACTTGATAAAATGTTAGAATTTCTGCTTTGATTCCTTCCTTATCTTCACTGATCTCCTTATTAATCACTTGCTTGTCTATTCTGGTGTGAAGCATAGCATGTACATGATGATTCAGTCCAGTCAATGATTTAATGGAACATTAACTTTGTTTCTCGAGCATAACTGATATATGCATTCATCAAAAAATTCCTAGCACAGTCAAGTGTTGCACTTGTATTATTTGTTTATCTTCTTTAATATCATTAAATAATGGTTTTGATATATAGGTTAGGCGTCTTCTATGCTCTGCTAGGCCGGTTGTCATTCAAACACCTGTTAATCCAACTGCATCAGATCAGGACCTCCAACAGGTACACTGTTTCAATAATTTGGTATGTGCTAACATGTTATTTCCAGAACTAAAGCCGACAACACCTGTTTTCCCCAATGCTATGTAATGATAATTATTTTTCCTTAAAATTGTCTACATGTGCCTCTTGTTCTCATCTTCTGGTTGGTTTCAACTACTATTCACCTCTTGACCTTGTACCTTGCATTTCTATACACTGTTCGTTGCTTGTTAAATTACTGATTTAATACTATATGTGTGTTCTCTGTAAACAGAATTTATATAAGGGCACACATTGATTTGGTAGGTTCTAACTGATTTGGGGAAAAAAAGAACAAAGTAAAGCATTGCTAAGCCACATTTTGGTGCAATGCTCTCCTCAGGATGATGACATTTTTAAAGAACAAGAACATTGCATCCTTTTCTTTTCCCCAGTTATCAGCTTTTTTATGCAGTTCTAAATGCATCTTGAGGAGGAAATAAGAACTTTGAACTGCAGTTGACTTGCCTGTAAAGACAAATGTAGAAAAAAAGAAAAACTTGAATAGATTAACCAGAGACATTACATGGTTTCTATAATATTGATGACCATGTGCATCACTGTAGCATTTACACCTCACATACATCTGCAAGCGTCTATCTGTCACATTGATTCTCTTTTTTTTTTCTTTTCTTTAGGCTCAATTATGGCAGCTTGCTCAAAGGACTACGGCCCTTCCCTTTGGCCGTGGTGCATTTACACTTGCTACAACCTGCACTCTCTTAACGGAGGTACCATCCTTCATTTTCTTTTACAATTGGAATAGTCTAACATATTTTTTAGTTGACAATATGAAAGTAACTCCCAGTGTTATTTAAGCGCACTTAAGCCCTGAAGCGAGGCTCTAAACGTGTTGAGAGCTTCCCCCGCTTTAGTGTCATCATCAAGGTTATATGGCATACGTTTTCTTGCCAATGAACCTCTTCTAAAGATACTACACTAAACAATTGATATTTCACTTAATTGTGATTATTTTTCAATTTCTTTGTTCATATATTTGTCATTCATGCTTATAAATTATTATTCTTGGACCATACATATGTATGTGTATTTTTTCTCCCTTTGTGCTTTCTGCATTAAAGCCCGTGTTTTTTTTGCGCTTTGCACTTAAAGCCCCAATGGGCCTTTGCGCTTTTATGTGCTTTTGGCTTTGAATAACACTAGTTAGTCCTTCTGTTGTTTTAAGGAAGTTGTTTTAACATTTGCAGGCACTCACGGTTCCCAAGCTTATCTTGGCAGGTCGGCTACCTGCACAACAAAATGCAACGGTATGTCTGGACAAAGTCCAGTCTACAACCTCATTTATGTTGATTGAGATTTAGACATCTGAATCTGAATGCATAACCGAATGATTAAGATGTTATCTTAAGATCTGAAAACTGAATGATTAAGATTGTTTGTTTTTCAAAAGCTGAATGTTCATAATTTATTTATATGTACACAATAAAAATTAAAATGAATATTAAAAGGGTTCGTAAAATAAAATCATGGTTTGATTAAAAATGAAACACTTGTGCTTTCTAGTGATTGTGGAGATAGTTTGTACTGGTGGTGGTGATGGTAATAACTGTTGTTAGTGGTTAGTAATGATGGTGGTGATAGTTATGACAGTGGAAGTGATTGGTGTTGTGGTAACTGTCAAAATGATGGCAATTGGTAGTGGTGTTTGTGGTTGTAATGGTGAAGTTGGTTGATGTTTGTAGTTAGTGGGTGTTGATGGTAGTGATTGAAGAATATGTGGTGTCTGATAATCGATGTTGTTGGTATTAGAGAGATTGACCACAATGGTGGTAATGGTGGTCACAAAGAATATATGGTGGTAGTTGACAACAGTGCTAGTTAAGATGGCAAAGTTTGTTTGTAGTAGGAATTGCATGTAGTGGTAGTCCTGATAGTGGAGGTGGTGGCTGCTACAAAAATAGGGGGGGGGGTTGACAATTGATATAATGATAAAGGAGATAAGTATGACAACAATTGGCTGTACTGGTTAGCAACGGTGGTGGTTGTGATGACAGAGGTGGTTAATGATAGATGATGGTAATGATGATAATTGTGATGGAAAAGGTGGTTAGTGATGGCAGTGGTGGATCTAGGACTTTAACTCAGGGGGTTCGAAATATAATAAAAGTATAAATGTACGAATAAATCAACAAAATACAATTTCCAGAGGAGTAATCAAGAAAAACTTAAAAATAATGCTTTAAGTGGGATTCAAACCTTGAGCATGAGAATTCATTCAAAAGGAGACCTACCATTATGCTAGACTTTGCTTAATGTTTAGGGGTTCAAGTTTTATATATATATGAAAATACAGAAAGTTTACCTTATATATACAGTGTAGTTTTTCACCGATGAACCCCCTCACTCTCCCTAGGTCCGCCCCCTGAGTGATGGTGCGGTGATTATGCATAGAGTGATGGTGAATGTTATTCGCATAAGACTACCTCATAAAGATTTTAAGACTCTATTCTAAATCTTAATGATTAAGACCTATTCAACCCAATTAAGTGCTTCAAATCTTAATGAAACAAATGCACTTAATGGTATAGTGTGTAAACCTTTTAGATGCAGACCTTCATTAAGTGCAAATCAATCAGGCCTACGTCTATTTCCATCTGCGCATGCATTTCTTTAATTTGCAGTTTAGTTTTTGATTATTGATTTGAGCCAGGTTGACGTTTTACTTATTAAATGTAGATGGACACATGATTTTGGTGAATACTTTTATCATTGAAGGTTGTTTCCTTTTTATGATTTTTAGCAATGTTTTTGCAAACTAATGTGGTACTCTTTTCTCTGGCATTGTCCACATTTCAGCATTATTAAATTTATTGGCTTTCTTTAGGCACTTGTGAGCAGTACCCTAACCACCCATATGCCCCTCTCCCAAGGCCTATGACTGCCTTGCAACAGTTGTGTGTTGTGAAGTTTATTTATGTAAGTCTTGTCTCTTATTCTTGTTTAGGTTAACCTAGATCCAAATGTTAGGAATGTTCAAGAACTCAAATCTTGGCCCGAGTTTCACAATGCAGTTGCTGCTGGATTAAGGCTTGCTCCACCTCAGGTTCAGTTTTATCTATTTGCATGTTGCTTCATCCAGCTGTTGTTTTCCAGAGTTTTATTTAGATACTTCTCTGACTTGCATTTTCTTACGTGATGCTACTTTCTCACGTTTTGATGCATTGTCATGTGCTTATGCAGGGAAAGATGTCAAGAACATGGATATTGTATAATAAACCCGAAGAGCCCACTGTTGTTCATGCTGGACTACTACTTGCTTTAGGATTACATGGACATCTTCGCGTCTTAACTATAACTGATATATATCAATATTATTCTCAGGTTGTTCATTCTTTCCGGACCAATCTTATTTTATGCAAGTGCTTTCCCCTCCTTACTAACTCTACGATTTTCTTTTGTTTTTCTGATTCAATGCATTTTATTCATCATTCTTTTGTTTATACTTCACATGTCATGTTAAATATGATTTTCCCTGCCCTATGGGGAAAGGAGAAAACATTAATGTTTCTAAAGTTACTAAAGTAATTGTTAGATACTGTGGACTTGCATTGAAGCTTGAGTGTTATGCAATTATGCAAAGTAGAATTTATTTGGATTATCACGAAGATTGGAAGGATAATAACAGCCTACATAGTTGAAGTTGGCCACTTGGTAAAACGTAAGATTTTTTTGTGGCATCAACCCTGTGTCATGTTTGTTTGAGTGATTATACTAGGGTTTCAAAATCTTATAGAGTGTATTACTATTATAAGTTTGAGAGTTTGGTTTAGCATATATAGTAAACTGGTGCTGTTTAACGAATTATAATCTACGGGACACATGCTAATTTTCTGCATCCGGTGATGTCGTACCTTGTAGGAACATGAAAGTACAACTGTTGGATTGATGCTTGGCCTTGCAGCATCATACAGGGGAACTATGCAGCCAGCAATCTCAAAGGTAAGGAATATTTTCTTATTTCTCTGTGAGAAATACTGGAGAAGAATATTATTAAATTGTGTCGCTACATTATTATAATGAGACCTTATTTATAGACGCTACATTAGACTCCTTTCTAAACTAGGACACTACAATACAATCTTTTTCCAAGTAGGATTCTATATACTATTCCTATTCTAATTCTAAGTAAGATTGTATACTCCTCAATTTGGTGCATATGTCATAAGTACCTAGGGTGAGACCCTAGTTATAGACACTACATTACGGATGTAATTAATACGAGGATTGACCATCTAATGTCATCTTGTGCCTTTTTTCAAAAATATTACAACTGTTATCTAGTATCAACAATTGTATTAATTGTAATGCCTTATTGTGATATTATAAAACATTCCTCTTACTATTTGATTATCAAAAAATATTCCTTAGTCATTAATCCTTTATCACATGTAATGTTTTTACTTTTGATAAGGTAAAGTGTAAAGTTGTATTCTTCAGAATACCCTTAATGCTGGCTACCTCCAAAAAGTGACAAGCTATTTCCATAATTACATAGATCCTAGGAAATCTACCAACTGTTCTGCTGCTTCTATACCGACTTCTTCACACCTTTCTTTACACCAAAAAATGGAACATGTTAATGTAATTTTCTTTAACCTTCAAAATAGTGTTTGTAATATTCTCATGACAATTGATGTTTCTTTCTCTCCAAATAGCTCACCAGACACAAGCAGGTCTCTTGGGTCCCCCCCTCCCCACGGCCCAAACAGCTCAAAGGATCAGCCATATGTTCCGGCATCACACAGGACTCTTGAGGAATGCTGAGAACCATGTGCTACACCTGAACAATAATTTCTACAATGTAGGAATAAGTGTCTGTTAGTTCCCTCCTTTTCATGACCAAAAAAATCACGAGACAATCTTTAAGTCTCTTTTTCTTTTTTTTCCCTGAGTGAGACATGCCCTTCTGGAGACCAACTGGGTGAAACATTTCACCTTGGTTGGGATGTTGCACTTCCATATTTTTTCCATGGAACTAGAGTTCCCCCTGAGTGAGGCATAATCTCTTTCTTGTACAGTCATCTACCCACAGAGAACTTGCCATCAGAGTCATCTTTCCATCTTATACCATCATGTCTAATGCTGAAATGTTCAAGATTGAATGCATTGTGCAATTTTTCATAAGTAGCATTTTGAAGTATAAATAAAGTACAATGAGAGTGCATATTAAAGAAACTAATGAACTGCTTATTGGGTCAGCCAATGAATCATTGTCTCTTTTCGCTCCTATCAAGTAATAAAAGGATCTCGTTTGTTTCACCATTTATCATTTGAAGCAAATCAGCCGCTGTAAAATTTTTTTACTATAATGTTGCAAGTCTTACAGCTTCAAACGTATACACTCCTAATCCTAACAGCTTATATTTAGTCTTGCTAGTTTACTAATTTCAAGAGAAAATGCATTTCACCTGAAAGGTAACACATTACTTCTGTTGTAGAACACTAAATTTTGAGTTGTAAAATAGGATAGCATAATACCTCAAACTAAATTCATTTGGCTGATAATTTATGAGGCTGCCTTCCTGTAGTTATTTCTTTGCATGCATGTGAAACTAGTACGTATCTATCAACTTCTTTCCAAAAATTAACATAGCTACATACAACCCAAAAAAGATATAGCTACAATCTAAGTGATATGAAAATTTTGTACATGAAATGTGAAGCTAAATTTTGTACAACAAGGTTCGAAGAGGAAGAGGTGTTAGAAGGGATCAAAATGTGTGTAGTAGATAAGGCACCTGGCCCAGATGGTTACACAATGGTTTTTTTAGAACTTTCTGGGACACTATAACGGACGACTTAATGTTGACCACCTACAACTTCCACACTCAGCAGAAATTTGAAAAAAGTTTTAATGCTACTTTTGTAGCTTTGATGCCAAAGAAGGTGGGGGCCAATGATTTGAGAGATTTTAGACCAATCAGTCTGAGCACAAGGGTGTACAAAATCATAGCCAAGGTTCTAGCAGAGAGATTGAAGAAGGTGATAAGCAAGCTAGTGAACAAGCATTAGATGGCCTTCATTAAAGGTAGACAGATAATGGATGCTGTGATTGCTAGTGAGTGTATTGACACTCGAATTAGAGGCGATGTACCAGGGGTCATGTGCAAGTTTGAGAAAACTTGTGACCATTTAAATTGGAAGTTCCTGATTAACACTCTTAGACAGATGGGGTTTGGAAATAGATGGCTTAGTTGGATAGACTTCTGTATTAAAACCACCAGGTTCTCCATCCTTGTTAATGGAGAACCTGCAGGGTTTTTCCCAGCAGAAAGAGGACTTAGACAAGGGGATCCTCTATCTCCATTCCTTTTTATTATAGCTATGGAGGGTTTGGACCGTTTAATGAGGAAAGCTTCGCAAAATAATTGGATCAGAGGCTTCAATATAAGAAACAGGGTAAATAAGAATATGGAGTTGACACACTTACTGTACGCTGATGATACAATAGTGTTCTGTGGAGCAAACCAGGAACAACTGTGTTATTTTAAGGGTGATCTGGTAGTTTTTGAGGCTTGATCTGTGTCACGCCTTGAGTCTACACCCTGGACGTGGAGACACTCAGAAAACTATTACTGGTCCCCAAGCGAACCCTTGGCCTAACTGATTCACTCAACTGAAGACTTAACATGCATGTGGAAGCTTTATAAGATGAACATTCAAAACATTTATAGAACTCAAAGAATATCAATCATACTGTGTATAAAATCCCAAAAATATCTTTTGATACAAATCTAATAAATGCTTTTAATGTTCGAATGAATAGACTGGACTGACTCACTAACTCTGTCCATGAAGCCTTTACTAAATTAATGATAGGTGCCGCAACATTACCCACGGCTACCTGACTATAAAATAAATAAATTAAACTAACTGACCGGAGCCCTCCGAGAATGAGGTCTCACCAACTGCCACTGGGAAGTTGTCTTACTGAATGCCTGCTATCATGGGTGCCTGAATCTGCATCATAAAATGATGCAGCGCTATAGGGTGTAAGTACGTGGAATGTATGGTATGTAAAATGGCCAAAACAAAAACTCATGATAGGATGCTTAACTCAAAAACTTAACATAGAAAATAACTCGGTGACGTCATTAGTGCAATCTAAGTAAAACATCTTATTTAACGCATACATAAATGCAACTCAGTTTGTATCTGAAAATAATATATATTTTAGTTTAGGGAGTTTCTCTAATCAACAACTATCACTATGAGCCTCGTGATGATACAACGTGTTGCTCACGTTGCTAGAGCCATCCTATACCTTGCCAGGATAAGGGACGTAGTGCAGGGGATCCATATAAACTAGGCCATCGCAGTGGCATATGAGGAGTTGTACACTTGGTACAATCCTATCCTCCGCTGGCTACGTAGTTTACGCGTTCAAGTTATTATTACTCGCACTCCTATCAATGCTCAATACTATTCCCAAAATAACCTTTATAATGCTCGTAACTTTAAGAGTAAAATTCTCAAAATATTTTTTTAATCTTTTGGGACTTAGCCCAACTCTAGCTTTTCTCAACTTATCTCTTTTCATTGACTAAAAGATGTATCAATCCAATGTGTCTCAAAAACATAATTTTACTGCTCAGCTATATTGTAAATACAGATGCTTTAAATACTTCTTGAACTCAACTCAATACTGTGGACATAATAGCTTTTCATGAAATATATAGGGTTCTTACAAATGCAAGAATAACTATGAAATCTTGACTTAATTCAGTAATGAAATCAACAAAGACCTTGATTTTCATCAACAAAAATACATAAACAAGTATCTCGATGAAATTGACTAGCAATGGAGAAAACTTGATCTCAACTAATAAGCTTGAATTCAGGTGGAAATTAGTATTTAAAGATACTAAAACAAATGGATAATTTTGGAGGGCCTTACATACCTGGAAGAACTAGATCCTTGAAGAAATTTGAAGAACTCACTAGCTTCTTTTGAAACCCTAGCTTTTCTTCTCTTGAAAACTACATTATAAGTTTGGAGAATGTTTTGAGCATAATGAAGTTGAAGGTTAGTGTTTAGGGATTTAATTAGTTGAAAAATTGACAAGTTTAGGCTTAAAGGGTGAGAAAAGACGAAAATACTCTTTATTAAAAACACTGTCCAAGTCATCTCTGGGACTTTCTATGGTTTGGCCTGGTAACCCTCAGGCATCACTAGACTCAAGCTTATATATTTACGACGAAAAACTTCGGATCCTATGAATAGAATTGTGGGGTTACATTTTGGACTCAAGGTTAACTGGAGAAAAAGCAGTATCTTTCCTGTAAAAGAAGTTGAACAGATACAAACACTAGCACAACATCTTGAGGTGCAAGGTAGAGAAGCTACCAACAGTCTATCTAGGCATGCCATTGGGGGCAAAACGTAAAGCAATTACTATTTGGGATGGAATTATTGAGAAAACTGAGAGGAAATTGGCGCTTTGGAAGTCTCAATACCTTTCATTGGGAGGTAGAGTCACTTTGATAACTCTGTGCTAGATTCTCTATCAACTTATGTGATGTCCCTTTTCCCCATACCTAGTGAGGTGATTAAAATTTTAGATACTTTGAGAAGGAATTTCCTTTGGCAAGGAAATAAAATTGACAAAAGTTTCAATTTGGTAAAATGGGCAGAAGTTCAACGAGGGAGGAATTATGGGGGTTTGGGAGTAAGGAAGCTCAAGTTACAAAACAAAAGTCTACTAAGCAAGTGGCTATGGAGGTACAATCAAGAGGAGCATGCACTATGGCAAGAGGTGATACAACACGACCAAGAAGAGCAATGGTGTTCAGGTGAAGTAACAGCCACCTATGGAGTTGGAGTTTCGAGGACTATGAAAAGCTTCTGGCCGGCTCTACAAGTTAATACAAAAGTTAAAAGTTGGGAAGAGGGGGGGTGGATAAGGTTTTATTTTGGAAAGAAGACTGGACTGGTCAAGGATTCTCTTCAAAGTTTGTTTCCTGGACTTTATCATATCAGTGTGCATCCGGATAGCAAAATCAGTGAGCTGGGGTCTCAACAAGGGTGGAATTTGGTATTTTAGAAGATTGTTAAATGATTGGGAGATAGAAGGGGTTATTGAATTACTGAATATGATATTAAGTCTTTCCTGGTACTAATTTGGAAACGGACGGACAGTCTATTATGGAGGCAACACCCAGATGGAAGATTTTCTGTCAATAGATTGTATAAGTGTGGTCTATCCATGACTTCAGGGAGGAGGAAAGAGCCATGGAGTGTTGTTTGGAAGAGTGCAGCTCCCACTAAAGTGAAGTATTTTGTCTGGTTGGTAGCTAGGAAAGCATGTTTGACTCATGAAGCATTACAGAAAAGGGGCATCAACATAGCCTCTAGATGCTTGCTATGTAAAGAGGCACTGGAAACCAACAAACACTTATTTTTGCATTGCAAAATAACAACACAAGTATGGGCTTTATTCTTCAATTTAGCTAGCCAAAACTGGTGTATGCCAGAACACATATCAGACTTGTCGAATTGTTGGATCAGAAAGGGGGAGGGGGGGCAGCAAGAGTCAAAAGAAGTGGTGGTGGACGATACCTGCTTGTATCTGGTGGAATATTTGGAAGGAAAGGAATAAGCGAATTTATAAAGGAAAAGAATGCTCGATACAGAAGATTAAATGGAAAGTAATTACTTCCTTAGGTTTTTGGCGTAAAGAACAAAATATAGAAGAGGAAATCCAGTCTGTGGATTTCATAGGTTCTTTGTAAGTATTTTTGTTTTTTCTCTTTCTTTTCCCTTCTCTGTTACTATTTTTTGGAGGTGACGAGCATAACCCTTAATGCTGAGGGATACAAATTACCGGTTTCAAAAAAAAAAAGTGAAGCTAAAATATACCCGTGGCCATCAGTCATACAAAATCAGATCGACTATAAACTTAGAGCAGACAGAACTGTGGCAGTAACATTAGTACAAAGTCGCCATTTCCCTTCCACTACATAAATTCAGTGTTGAATGAAATTCGCCCCCTTTCTAACAAACAATTTGAAAAAGAGTGGACCCTATCAATTTTGATGCTGTTGCCATAGACTTTGAATACACTGTTTATCTGGATTTAAATTTTACTTTTGTCTATTCAACTTTTTAGTTACTATCTTGTTTTACACTGAATATGTACAAGAAGGTTAGCGAGCATAATTTTGTGGTGAAAAAACTACTTCATTATGTTATTGAGGTGCATGATGATACTTACTGTAATATATTTCTAAGTATCAATGTTTAAATTATTTAGTAAAAGGAATTACTGAGTAATGGTAAAAGATTTAGCAATAACTCTAGAAAAATTTCATCTGTTGGAGGTGTTCTTTCAAACTGCAAGTAATTTAAAAGTGCATGTTCCATTTGCTGGGCTTGCAGATGCAATACCTCTCCTTGGGAGGCAGGCTTACTTTCATCAATAGTGTCTTAGACAGTATGCCCATCTCTTGTATGTCTCTATTGCCAGTGCCAATTTCAATTGTAAAGCAAATTGATAGGCTCAAAACCAGGTTCCAATGGGAGGGAAACAATCTCACTCACAATTCTCTCCATTCAGATGTTAGTCAATTATTCAACCCTAGTCCTAGGGGAACTAGGAATCAGGGAACCTCAAGCTTCACAACAATAGTTTACTTATGAAGTGGGTATGGAAATATGGACAAATCAAGGAAGGGTATTGGAGGGACATTATCAAGGTTAAAAATTACATTCAAGATCACTGATGTCGAAGGAAAAGTAGTGAGCCTCAGTTGTTTTGGTTTGGAAACACATGAGCAGCCTCCAAGATGACTTCTCCCTGAAAGTGTCCTTCAAGGCTGGTAATGGGCTCAAGATTAGATTTTGGCAAGACTAATGGCTTCGGGAATCTTCCGTAAAAGATTTGTTCCCTTTATTTTCTTAGATAGCCTCTATCAAAGAAGCAACAATAAGACAATATAGAGACAAACTGCTGGTCTCTAACTTTCATAAGAAATTTACAGGATTGGGAAGTTAATGACTTCCTTTCTCTCTTAGAAACATTGGGAGCCTTCTCAAAAAAATAAAAAGAAACAGTGGGACAAAGTACAGTGATGGATGTGATTCTAGACATAATCCTTGGGGAAATTCTAACAAAATGATCTATAATGTAAAAGAATGTTACAACTACTGGAGTTCTCAAAAGGGTATCCTGGAGGTATGGCCTTGGAAACATGTCTGGAGAAAGGCAACCTCTCAAAGTCTCTTGCATCCCTTGGACTGCCCTAAAGGAAGCATGCCTGACACAAGACAATCTCAAGAAGAGTGATGTAATCCTCATCAACAGATTTGTCATGTGCAAGCAGACTACTCAAAGTGTAAATTACCTCTTTCTGCATTGTCCTGCAGCAGCTAATCTATGGCATTTTGTGTGCTCTGTGCTTGGCCTTAATGGGTAATTCCCTTTAACATCAAAGATGTTTTTGTAGATGGATATTGTGGAGGGTCGATAAACCGTTAAAAGGATCTGGAGAATGATCCCAACAGTTACCCTTCGGTGTGGCCCAGTAGTTTGGGCTTGTGACTTTCATGTTGGAGGTCTCAAGTTCAAAATTCCGGGCCAGCGAAAGGAAGGGGTTTGCATTTTGGGTCGAGTAGGTTAGCTCTCCTGAGTGGCTTGCAAGCTATTGCATAAGAGCGGGGGTTTTACCCCATGCGCACCCAAGGGTAGCGGCTGCAGATTTCCCTTGTCATGACAAAAAAAAGAATGATCTGACTTGTTACTTTTTGGAGCTGCTGGAAGGAGAGAAACAATAGATGTTTTGCTAGAATGTCAACCTCTATTTGTACTTTCAAGGCTAATTGTTTAGTTAGTTTGTATAGTTGGCACTTTCTTTGCCCCGTAAACAACATGAATAACTTTATGGATTTTGTTAGTTCACTACTCTAGTACAATCAAGATGTAGGGTTTTCTTTGGGATGATTTTACTGGTCTTTTGGGAAGCATGCTTCATGTAATTTTGCTTGGGGCAGCTTCTTTTGTTCCTTTTAAATTTTCATCTTCTTGATACTTTTTAATATCAGTTGATCACTTTAACGCCCCCCCCCCCCCCCCCCCCCCCCCCCACA
>JAOTQJ010049580.1:32553-49899 GCA_025642045.1 Solanum sejunctum
AAAACACCATCCACTTGAAATAACTTAAACCCCCCCCCCCCCCCCCCAAACAAAAAAAAAAGGAAGAAAAACTAATTTGGGTTTGGTATGCACAAGTGAAGGACCAGACCAAAGTTCTGAACAATCGAACTTACACACGCCCACCCCTAATTCAATATAAGGAAAAAGAATCTCTTCTGTGCAAAAATGCAGGAAATACAAAAGTCAGCAAAAATAAATGGTGTACAGGGAGGCAGATAAAGAATAGAAAATGAAGAAGTGGAGAACACCAGAGTAGAAGAATGAAGAAGCAATCAGAAGGCTGCTACAAAAAATGAAGTGGAAGTAGTCATGATCGTGGGCTTAATGAATGTGTGATTGCTGTTTTTAAATCTTTCTTTGGTTTGGTTTTAGAGAAGAGGATATAAATAGACAGTTGTAGCTGATAAATGTCCCATCGAAGTACCTATGCTAATGAAGTTAACAAAAGTACTGCATGGAGTTCTTGATTTTATCAGCAGATCTTAAAGCCTACTTGTGGGATTCCATTGGATATGTTGTTGTTGTATCTTAAAGCTCCTATTAACTTTCAGCTTGCTTTGGTCTTGACCAGTGGCGGATTCAGTATTTTTGTGAAGGGGGTTAAACATATAAAGAAGTAAGCCGAAAAATAGAGTAGAACAGGTCAGAGAAGAAAAGAATTAATCTTCATTTGCTAAATTTAACGTGTCTTGTCATGTCGCCTTTTGACATTTCTTCCTTCTTTTACCCTACTTCATTGGGTCTTCTTAAAATATTTTTGATTTTTTCTTTTATTTTGTAGTGTTCTACTTTATTTTGAATATTTTTTAAATTTTAAATTAGCATTTATTCAATCATATGTTACTTTAAAAATTTGTCAAGATTCTTTAAATTGTGTTATTAATATTATGATGCATATTTAAAAGATAAATAATGACATCGCTAATTTTTAGTTCGTATATTCAATTTATAGAGTTTGCCATTTATAAAAATAGTCAGAACAAATGATGAATAAATCAAGTAAGTTTAGTTTATATCTCTCTAGAATAAACTGAAAAAAAAGGAGAAAGAAATATCATGAATATCCATGTACTTTTAATTTCTTTGTTCAAGTAAAGTTTATTTACCTTATTTTTTTAAAAAAACAATTCTATCTCAATTTCAAGTTTAAGTACAATTTTAAATTTTTAAAGAGTTCTTTTGAATTAGAATATAAAAAGTGAGTTATGTAAAAATAGAATGAGCAATAAAGATAAGAAGAATAAAATGCAAAAATAAAAATAATTTGCCTAATAAATTTGAACTAATAGAAATTGAGAAGGAAAATAACATAAACAAAGTGAAAAAATAGATAAAGCTCCACGAGGGGTCCAATCATAGAATTGGGATTTTGAGCCCAAATGATGAGCCTATCTCAGCTTTGCAATTGGATTTTCCAAGGCAAAAAAAGGGATCAAATCGTTCTTGCAGGCAATGGAGCTCAGAACATTGGAGAGATTCCAGAACACCCTTAGCCACTGAGCTAGACCCTTTGTTTGAGTTCAGGGGGTTCATTTAATTATATTTCCTCATTGAAACAGAATTTGACCTTGTATATATGGTGTAATTTTTTGACGACCAAACCCCTGACTTCCATGTATATCCGCCCCTGGCCCTGGCCTTATTATTTCTGAGGTATTCTGGATAAGCTTCCTTACACCTCATTTCTTGTTCTTCACAACATATGACTGTCTGCTGCCAGATTGTTTTACTTTTGGAAGCATAGGAGGATGACTCTTAATAATTTGACTAATACAGTGCCTGTTAATATCTGCAGATACAAAATTGACAAATTGTAGTTGCAAAACTGAGTTACTGTAGCTTTGATTGTTGTATCTCAACACATTTTTCAGTTTGAGCACTCCAAATCTGCCCTTGTCAGTTGCTGAATGATATTATCTACTTACCAATCAGCACTAGTATTCAAACGTCCCTTTCTTGTTGGGTGCATTATCTGCATTATTGACGTATTAATCTATTCTAGTTGCAGTTTACTGATTTGTCATTGGATGTGCTTTTCTTCTTTTCCTTCTACTGAACCAAGAATTTTTGTGATCTCCATGCAGTCTCTCTATGTTCATATACCATCCCGTCATCCGTCTTCCTTCCCGGAACTGGAATTGCCAACCCTGTTGCAGGTAATTGCAGTATACATTGTGATACTGTAAAAAGGTTCAATTCTCATAGAAAATTGGTTTATCAGTTCATATTTCTTCTTTTCTATTAAGACTTCAATGTAGGTGTAGAATTTGTGAAAGAAGAGATTTATATCCTTTTCAATGTATGTACATCCCATGAGCAAAGGTATTTATACAAAATGTCCTATGACAAATCTACAAAAGGAAGTCGATTACAATAATTACAACAAATTAATTAGAATAAAGATATCCCATAATCAATCTAGTCAATACTAGAATTGACAAAATGCTGCTCTGATCCTTTCTGATGACAAATGCTGTACTGATTTTTACTGCTTTATTATTTCATTTTTTCTCAAGAATACTGTCCTCTTTGACCCCTGGTAATTTTCTTGCAATATCAGCATGCTTGCAAGCAAATTAGGGACTGATGATACGCTCAAATCTTCCATGATATTTATGCCAATATGATTCTGTTCTTTTTTTTCCCCTAACTATTTGTCTTAGAAGAACTAAAGGTCTGTGTTCCCCCACCATTTACTTGGGTTGGAGTGATGTTTGGTTTTCTGTTTCTTTTTTCAAATAACCTGCCTCTTTAATGAAGTACCTTTGTCTCACGAAATGATTGTTCTTGCTTTTGGATTACTTTTCAGTCAGCAGCTCTCCTTTCTGTTGGGCTTCTATATGAGGGATCCGCACATCCCCAAACAATGCAAATTCTTCTGGTACTTTTTCTAAATCTCGGAGGTTTATACTGCTCTGGAGTTTTCTTGGATCATCTGTTGATCAAGTGTTGAGCAGCCATTATTTATTATTGGGTAGTTAGTTTCGATATGTCAGGATGTGTCTCCCCTTGTTCAAATACATCTAATTTTTGTTGTTCTCAATCATAGTTAGGAGTGGTGGGTACTGAAAGCTAATTGGAGTAGTGGGACAATTCATCTTAAAATAAATTTGTTCCTCAAGTTGTTGGTGTAGGGAAATAGCAGATTTATTTGTATCTACTTCCATGTTATACGCTCAAATATTTTCTTATTCAACATTTGTTTTTGAAAGAGATGCACTCAAAATTTTGATCTTGTAAAATCATGGATGGAAGTACCCAGATTATCCATCCATCAACCCCAAATTTGACCCCTACTGAATTTGCATGTGTCAGATTCTTTATACAATTTTTTGTCTAAACCATTTTCAACCTGTCCATATCCGATCTTCCCTGTCCATTTGCTAGCATTAGTACATGCTCCATACTGATCTTGCTTGCATGCAAGAAGCGATGCTCCGTGTTTGACCAAAATTGTAAATTAGTGTTGATCCAAGTTTTATACATGCTATTCATGAATCCAATCACTGATAACCAGTTTGCAGGGTGAAATAGGTCGTAGAAGTGGAGGAGATAATGTACTTGAAAGGGAGGGATATGCAGTTGCAGCTGGGTTTTCACTGGGATTGGTTGCTTTGGGTATGATTGAAAGTTCACATGCATTATTATGGCTAATGTCTGTTTCTTAGTATTTTTTTGTTTTAAAAAAACTGAAGGTCGTGGAGAAGATGCTCCTGGCTTCGTGGACGCATTGGTTGATCGGTTATTCCTGTACATTGGTGGCAAGGAGCCTCAAAATGTATATGCTTGCAGAATCTGTCTCCTGTTTTATCACTTTATGCGATAAGATTCCAAACTTATGGTTTATGACTAAAGTGATGTTCTCATTTTCTTTGAATAAATTCTTCAAACTGATCTTCAGGAGAGGTTCCATATTTTTGCTCCATCTATTGATGAACTTAATCGGAGTGCAGGGCAGGTTGGGTCATCTTGTCGCTCCACAGATATTATATTACTGCTATTCTTATCTTACTCAGCGATAGGTTCCAATCATCCGAAGCTGTGCCATTTCTCTTGCAGATAATGGACGGCACTGCAGTCAATGTTGATGTTACTGCACCTGGAGCCACCATTGCCCTTGCTCTTATGTTTTTAAGGGTAATTTAGACATAATATTACTTAGAGAAAATCTCGCAGACAACTTTCTTCTAATCATTAATTTTGCTTTCAATCCATTGCAGACAGAGTCAGAGTTGGTCTATTCTAGGCTATCTGTCCCGCAGACACATTTTGATTTACACTATGTTCGACCTGATTTTATAATGCTCCGTGTCATTGCTCGGAATTTGATAATGTGGAGCAGGTGAAACATGCTCTCAACACTTCCCAATCCGCGATAACATTTATAAGTTGCTTCTCAAGTCTAACTATGGTTTAATTTCCTCTAGAGTTCATGCATCTGAAGAATGGATTCAATCTCAAATTCCAGCGTTTATTCAAAATGGTCTTAAAGGCCTTGGTGATACCATGAGTGACACAGATGAGATAAATGCTGATGCATTTGTTCAGGCATACGTTCACATAGTGGTTGGAGCCTGCATTTCTCTTGGTAAGTCTAAGTTCTGAAAGACAGCTATTGCCTCTTCTCTGTTGACTCTAGCTGCTAGTTAAATTGCTATGTAATACTTTCTTCTATTTTATGCCAGACTTGAGATTTTGATTTCCAACAGTTTCACCAACTTATATACATAACAATGTGCTTTAAGTGGTTATGAATTGTGAATTTAAATGCATTACCATCAATAGAATCAGTAGTATTTGGGAATTCAAATGCGGTACCAATGATGGATTTAATACTGTCTTCTACCATTGCAATCACAATATGTGAGCCAAAAATAGCTCTTTATCACCTTTCTTATTAACATATGTCAATAATATGAGAGGAGAGTTCATCTAAATCAGTGCTAAAGAAGGTTGCATTGAGTTTGATCTGGGAGGGCCTATTAGGTTTTAGAGATGTCAAAAATAATGTTCATAATTGATGAGTGAAAAATAGCTCTGTCCCAATGTGAATTGTGTTAAGAAATGGGCCTTCAGCTTAAAACCTACACTAGAGTTTAACAGACACCGTTTGGGTAGACTGATCTGCACTATTTTTAATTACTTGGAGAACTATCAGTTCTCCATTTGATATATGAGGGATAAGTTGAATCAATGCACAAAATTTAAAGGACTATGTTGATCCTTTCCTCAGCTTAACTCTGAGAAAAGACCCAGCTGCCTTTAGTGGTTGCCTGGTTGACACCAGAAGAAGGATCTAGTACTCAATGCTTAAGGCTTGTGTGTCATGGTAACCTTAAATTTTCTGCTTCTGATTCTGAAGCTTGTCACATAATTCTAGAGCTTTTGCAATGCAGTAGCTCTTCTTTTTCTTCATTAAAGCAGCTTCTTTGATGGTTGTTAATCTTACCGTGCTGTGGTGACTGGATCTGCAGTTTCCTTCTTTTCAACGCTCTCCAACAACTCATTTTTCATTTTTTTTCTTTAATACATGCAAACATACCGTGTTTATGACTTATCCAAGGGTTGGAGATTAAACCTGTTCCAAAAAGGATTGACTTGCTTATTCAAACTATCTAGACTAATAATACAACGTGCATATATATAATATGATGGAGTTCAACATCACATAGTTTGATGGAAATTTTTAACTAAACCTCTTGTTCACATTTCAAGTTACTCCCTCTGACCCATTTTATGTGAAGGTGTTTGTCTGGGCACAAACTTAAGAAATTAAGGAAGATTTTTGACATGTAAGCCTAATGTACGCAAAGTACCAAAATTATCCATTTTAACGAGTGGTGATGAGAGTTCACATGTTATGCCATTTTAAATGACTGGTAAGGGTTCCAAAGAGTCATGTCCTTAACCCCTTGTTTGGATGGTCCTTACCTATTCTATTCTATTATATTGTTAGTCTAAAAATAATATTTGTTTTGATTGTTATTTAAATTTCATTATACCATATCGTTTAAATTTATTGTTACGTAACGATGAAAAGACACATTCTATGTAAGGGCCGATTTGGTGTAGTTACGTCGTTACTTTAATAATATCTTCTCCTTTTTTATTTTATTTGTTATTTAATAATTCTATTTTATCATTTACTCTATCTTTTCATGGTACCTACCACATACCTTGCAATTTCTTGTAGGTTTATCACTCAAATTATAGATTTATGACATTATGTAACATGGAGAACGATACAATCTATCCAAACATTATATTTATTGAAACAATACAATACAATACATTACGACATAATACAATACATTATAAAACAATATATAACAACCATCCAAACAAAGTGTAAATATGAAGTGGGGTTATTAAAATTAAACAGTTTCCATAAAGAGAAAGGTGTCATTCTTGTTGGGATAAATTAAAACAGGAAGGATGTCTTAAAATGGGACAGAGGGCATGCAACATGTGATGCGTGGGTTTGTGAATATCACAGGTTTGAATTGTGTTACAGATTAAAGTTTGATATCTAAATGGAGAGGAGTAGAGGGGTGGTCCATTTTCTATCGAGTTGTGTTCCACTGGTGTTTGAGTATTTCTCAATTATTAAGAAAAAAGATGGGATGGAGGGACTAGTATTTTAACTCTTTCCTGCCACACATCTTTTCGGCTCGATTTTCTAAATTTTCCAAGTGTTTACTTTAAGATTCTATACCGAGTTCAATATAATCTGTTTAAACAATTTAACTCTAAAACTCCATGAACAAAAACAGGCAGAGATATGAATATTCTTGAAAGTTGCAGAATATAACTTTTATAGTAGCATGGATCTTTCAGAAGTTGGTGGATGTGGTCAAAAGTTCTTTTGCAATACAATAGTATTTCAGTACACTCCAACTATAGAAGCTTGGACGACTAATGAAATTGAAAGTGAAAGAAGATATGTTCAGTGTTGCGTTCCTGAAATACTTTGTACAAGGAAACTAAATAATGTCGCTTTCTCTGTTTAGTGAACTACGTGGGATGGGCTGTTGAACAATTCAAAAAAGGTGGTTCTTGCATATGGAAAGTGGAAACAGACGCCAATCAACTTTGAGTAATTGAATATTCCGGCTTAAAACATTTTACCTGAGATTTCTAATCTATCCTTGTGTGATTCCTGTTGACGTATATACTTGGGGGTACGTGCAGGATAGCCAATTCTAAACAGGCTCCCAATTCACTAGATAGAGAGGATCACTAAGATTTTGTAAAAAATTGAGAAAGAAGAAGTCATTATTTGTTTTTTTCCTAATAAGCTTCCTCAGGCTACTTCCTTCTCCATGCACAACTTCTTTCTCCTCTTTTCTTTCTCTCTCGTCACGCTGCTTCGATTCATTAACTGTTTTCTTTAGTTTTTGTTCTATTCTGCCTTTGTGTTCTAGTTTCTTGTGCAACCAACTTATTTTGTGATTTCTTTTTTGAGTTAGGTTCAAGGTCCATTTCTTCTCATGGTATTAGAATCAAAGCCATCCTAATTTTGGTTTGCCCAGTGGTGTTATAACATGCTCTAGATGTCTAGTGCTAGGTGTCAGAGTGCGGAGTGTGTGTATTTTAGAGCTCACATTGGTATAGGGTTCTGTGTTTGCCTCCTTAAATGATTTTCGGTAATCTTCACTTCATGAGCTAGCTGTTGAAATTGTATTAAGCCTAAGGTGCATTTCTTCGTAAGGTGTACCTCTGTCATTGTCTTCCTTCTGAGTTGCCTTAAGCACTATCCTCTGAAAGATTCATCAGTAATCTACAAGTCCTTTAATAGATTGAGACGAGAATGATATACTAAGGCCCGTTTGGCCATGCGAGAAGAACCAGTGTTTTGAAACATCAGTTTTGAAATCATGATACGAAGATGAAATTGAAGTTTTATTTGGACATACAATTTGAATTTTTAAGTTGTATTTTTTGCTCATAAACATAAACACTCTGTAAGTTGTGAACTATCAATTGCCCCAATTCTTATACAGTCTTACCTAATAAGTTCTTAACAACAACAACACACCTAGGAAATAAAACATTCATAACAAAAGTGAAAGTTCATAACAAAAGTATGATACACTATCACAAAGCTATTCTACAAAAAAGTAAACGTGTTTAATTGAATTTTAGTTCAATAAAAAAGTAAAATTGAACATGAGTTGTAGTGTAGTACTCTTTAATATAATCCTCCCACATAATACAATACTTTGAGCCATTTGTAGATGAACATCATTAGTAACTGTATCATTATGTTCATATTCGATGAATATTTCATCACTCGTTTGGTGTTCATGCAAAAAATTATGTAGATAAAAATAATGGTCTTCTTCTACAAAATATAAACATGTGGGTCAATTCTTGTAATTGAAAAATGTGTAATCATGATATATGAAATTCCCAAATCAAGTTTTTTTTGGGAGAATTTGAGATTTTATCTCATGTCCAAACATTAATTTGATATCCTGATTTCAAATCACAAGTTGAAATCACATGTCCAAATGCCTGCTAAGTATATGGTTTTTTGGCACTAGATTTGCTTGGGACATGTGGAATGCTGGTAGTACACTGACAATTGTTATTTCGACCTTTACACCATCTCCTCATTTGTCGTGAATTTTCTGTTGGCAGTTTTGATATCAAAATGTGCTTAATTCATGGTATAGGGAATGCAGCAAATTGCAGACATTCTTACAGACTCATGTGTCTTTTAGAGAGCTTTTTATGTTTATTACATTAATATACTCCTAAGCCCGAGGTGAATAGAATTTGATTTATCATCAGATCTGTTGGATGTTGTACTTTTTGTTATTCTTGATTTGTAAGCTATAATTCTGGCAGGGTTAAGATATGCTGGTAGTAGAGATGGCAATTTACAAGAGCTGCTCTACAAATATGCAGTATACTTCCTAAATGAGGTCTGTTCTTCGCCTTGTGCCAATTCATATTTATAATTTATAATGCTGTAACAAGTTTACTTCTAATCCTGCAGATAAAACCTGTATCCGTCTCAAGTGTGCCATTTCCAAAAGGGCTGTCTAGATATATTGATCGTGGCTCATTGGAGACATGTCTTCACCTAATTGTTCTCTCTCTATGTGTGGTTGGTATATATTTGCGCAAGTGTAAATTGTTTAAATTTATGGTTCGGCTTCACTCAGAATCCTACTTGTGCAGGTCATGGCAGGTTCTGGACACCTACAAACATTCAAGTTGTTAAAATATTTGCGTGATCGAAATTCTGCAGATGGGCACTTGAGCTTCGGTAATCAGATGGCTGTAAGTGTGTTCTCATTTACAACGAGTTCTTGAATCATCCGTTTATTCCACTGTAGCTAACTAAGTTCCTCTGTAGATCAGAGAAATGTCTGATCCGTCAACAAAATAATGTGGATTGTTCATCAAATTTTCCTTGAAAGAAAAGGAAAGATACCATAAACAGAGCTGTCAGTATGGGCTTAGCGCACTGGGGCGGCCTAATCCAGCCTGTGATTTGATAGGATTGGCTACAATTTTTATAGTCCAATTATGAATGAGTCTTTCTAGCGGGGCCCAAGTAAGTCCATCTACCCATGAGGCTTGAGCAAGGTTGGGTTAGGCCAGCCCTTGGGCCAAATAAAAAATATGTAATTAACATGGATGAATTAAAATGAAGTAGAGTACTAACAATCACAAGAAATCAGTTAAACTCAAAGTATATATTACCCCATTATATATTCATATTGTAAAGTTTGAAGATCAAAGTAGTAAAATGCAAATACAAAATTATATTATACTCCTTCCCGTCCATTTCATGTGGCACCCTTTCATTTTTAGTCCGTCCCCAAAAGAATGTTACCTTACTATAATTCAAAGCAATTTAACTTTAAAATTTTCCTTTTATCCTTAATAAAATAATTTTCAACCCCATAAATATCTATGGATGATTTTAGACCACAAATTTTAAAAGTCTTCCTTCTTCTCTTAAATACCGTACCAATTCAACTAGTGTCACATAAAACGGGACGGATGGAGTATTTCATATGTAAAGCTACAATTAGATGTTTACTTGAAACCATCAAAAATCATCATAAAACAAAAAGAGACATCATATGCAGCTAAAATTGTATTGGACCAACAAAATCCAATATGAAAATTTCATATGTAATGGGCATTACTAACAATTGAAAATATTGGATAACTCATACTTAATAAACTTTATTAGGGTAATTTAATTTTAGTTTGAGACTTGGATAACAACATCACGTAATATTCTGATAAATATTTATGTTAGCATTTTTAGATTGGAATTTGAATTTAAAAATTATGATAAATATTATTTAAAAGGTGAACTGCTGGCCCGGCCCGGCCTGAAGCAGGCATAGAGATGGTTTGGGTTAGCTGTTTTAAGGCCCATCAACCTGTATGGATAGCTCTAGGTCTCTAACCATAAAGCACTTTCTTTCAATTAATAACTGCTTGGATTTGATTATAGATTCACAAACATCTGATGATAGGACATTGGTGAATCTGCTGTCTGTACTTACACGTCCAAATTGGTTGCATTAAGATGCAGAAGATATTGTGGATTCAATTTCTAGTTTCTTCTATGACCATCTTTCTCATCCAGTGTTCTGAAACTGTTTCAGGTAAGCTTAGCCATTGGTTTCTTGTTTATTGGGGGTGGAATGCAGACTTTTTCAACCAGCAAAAGTTCTATTGCCGCTTTACTAATAACACTGTATCCGCGATTGCCAACTGGACCTAATGACAACCGGTGCCACCTTCAGGTAATTGAATGCAGAAGTGATACTTTAGTATGGGAAAATATGACTCGGGTTTGTAGCAGTATTTTCAAAGGCATTGAGGAGGCGTGTTCTGAGGCAAGGCGATGGACAACAGCCCTTGCGTGCTTGTGTGGGGTGCAGTTCCATAGGGCATATGCTCCAACCTGTCGGGCATATGCCTAGGCATGCCTTGGGCCTCACTGAAGAGCCGCACACCTGAAAGTTCTGAACAGATCAGTTCAAATTTAACCAGTAGAAACATTTGAGTAAAATTAATACTTATTCCTTGCCACAAACATGAATCAAGTATAAGGAAAGAAAGTGAAAGACCTTATGTTGAAATACTGTAGTGTTTATTTTTTAGTTTTCTTTAATTTCATTCTCATAAAGCAAAGAGAGTGTATGGGCAACTACAGTTCTCCGATTTCAATTGTGAGACCTTGTGTCCTTGGTTTTAGAAGTTTAATGACCTTCTTAGTTGCTCTGCTTCTCAGTTTTGAATGATCGAATGGAAATTATGTGAATGAGGTGAGTTCTCAAGGATTTCAAAGCTACTCTTTTCCTTTTACTTTTTTCCTGTATGGACTTTTAGGGGGATTATGGTTCCTGAGTAGATACTGTGAATACTGGACGTGACTTAGTAGTTCAGTAATTGACACTTGCTAGACAACTTTCCCTATGGGGTTTCTGTAGATCTGCCAAATGTATGAGTACCTATGGTTATAAATTCTACAGAGGACGAACAGTTGAAATGAGAGAGACAATCATTAGCCCCACCCACCAGAGAAATTTAAATGAGGGAAAAGAGAGAGTCAAATTGATAATACCTCTTTTTGATAAGTGCGTGAGAATATCACCTTAAAAAAAGAGGCTTATTTATGGTGGACAAACCAGTTACTAGACTATGTGGACATTGTTCTGAAGAGTGCATATTAATGCACCTTCTATGGAAGGAGTTGTCTCTTGTTTGACATATTCAGCTATCATGTGAGGTGAGTCCAGATACGGAAAATGCCATGGAACAAGTAGACACTGGCAATACTTGCACATAGTATGAGTGGATTGGAGCGAATTTGAAGTTCACTTATCTCAAAAAATTCACCTTTCTGGATTTGACTGATACTAATTATGCAGAAACTGAAATTATTCAACATATTGCTTTCCCTGTCTCGAATTGTCCGGTTATTGACTATTTCCTTTCCCCCTTTTGTGGAATCTCTCTTTGCAACTCTATTAATTTTTCTTTCTTTGATCTCATAAGATGTCTTCAATTTTGGTTAATATTCTATGCGAACATCTTATACTATCATTTTAATTTGTGTTTTCTACGTTGCATTCTCTTTCTGGTGAGTACAGGCTTTTCGGCATTTGTATGTTCTTGCAACAGAATCTCGCTGGGTTCAGACAGTTGATGTGGACAGTGGTTTACCTGTCTATTGTCCATTAGAAGTTACTGTTCGAGAGACAGAACACTATGCGGAAACAAGTTTTTATGAGGTTACCCCGTGCATTCTTCCAGAACGTGCTGTTGTAAGTTCTGGTCTTGTGTTACAAGTTTTTAAGATAATTGGACACATGAAATATTAGGTCAAGCCAAATTTTTCCCTTTTGGCATTATAGTTGAAGGCTGTTCGTGTCTGCGGCCCTCGATACTGGTCCCAAGTCATCAATCACATTCCTGAGGGTAACATTGACATTGGATTTGGCTTCATCTAGCTGGACATTAAGACTAAAAACTTATTTTGTTCAATATTATCTGCATTTTACAGAAAAAACATGGAGCTCAGGGGACAAGGGTGATGCACTTAGTTCTGGTATCCTCTATGTCAAAAGAAAGGTTGGAGCATGTTCCTATGTGGATGATCCTGCAGGGTGTCAATCACTGCTGTCACGAGCAATGCACAAAGTTAGTTCTCAGTTAAAAAAATTAAACTCTTCTTTGTGTAGTCTAATTGTTACATCAAATTATGTTTGCTTGTATATAGGTGTTTGGTTTGACACGTTTGAGAGCTTCAGCTGCAAGTAGAGATTGTAGAGATGGTGACATGGTAGATCAGTTGATCAGTACTTTCTCATCTAACCCAAGTTTAATTTCGTTTGCCCAGCTATGCTGTGACCCTAACTGGAATAGCAGGCAAGTGCCCATATATTCATTATTGATTCTCGAGTCAATATTCTAGCGGTCATTTTCCTGACTCAGTACATATTCATTGTTCTTTATTTCCTTTTTCTTAGTTCCTAATTCTGCTTCTGTGTTATCTTGTCATACAAATGGATAACTTTTTCCATGATGACTTGGTTACAAAATTACACTTAACCAAAAGTACACACCCTAGAAACCTGTGATGGAAGAAATTGTGGTTCTGCTGGATACTAAACTAGCTTTGCTGTCTTGTATTTTGCGACTGTTATAAAGCAGGATAAGACTGAAAAGGCTAATTTTGGAGGCTGGGCTTAGGACAGAAGTGTAGGTTCTTTACATCATGTATACTATAAAAAAATGCTTCTTAATCTTCTAAGGGTGCTCATGGTTCGGTTTGAGTCGGTTTTTTCCTAAAAGAAAGCCAAACCAATTAAGTCGATTTTTGATATATTAGAACCAAAACCAATCATTGTTTTGAAAGGTGTTTATGCGGTGAGTCTGGAGCCGCAACATGCCAAAATGCCTCGAGACGCAAATTAAAGGCGTAGATCCATAGGGTGTATTCCCTAGAATTTGGGCATAAGCTCTGGGTGTAAAAGCATTAAGATCCTGACGCAAAAACATATGGCCCGAGCATTAATGTTGATTTTTGTTGTTTTAAATTTAATTTTGATTTTTTAAAGTATTTTTTCTATGAATCATATTTTTTGTTGGTGGTGTGATGATATTTATATTTTATGTTATCATGTTCTTTGAGGTTGTATTGATTTTTTCTAAAATATATAAATAAAGAAAGCAATTGTCATAGAAAAATGACGCTGCCATAATTCTTTTTAGATAATCGTGCCTGAAAAATTTATAGTGTAGAGATTTCACAGCACTATGTTCCTAAGACAACTTTATTTATATTTAGTCGTTACTCTTATGCTTTTTATCCTTCTCCTTTGAAATGTATATAAACAATAATCAGTGCAAATATTAGTTGAGTGTTGGAAGGACTAGTAGATACCCAAAAGATGATGATTTTATTTTAAAGATTGTCTAGTCCATTATCATTTTTTGTATTGTTACCTTTCTCAAATAATAGTTATAATATTCTTTTCTGTATTGTTGGTGATTTATTTAAATTTATTTGGAAATTATTGAAAATTTTACCTTTGTTTATTTGTATTAATAAAATTATAAAATTGAAGATACGTGAGATGTACACACTGTTGATCCATAGCACTTCGCCCCGTGTCTCTAGGCTTACTCCTTGCCTTTCGCCTCGCTGCATCCTACCTTTTAAAACACTTCTAAGTGAGTTTTTTGTAGGTTCAATTTGTTTTCGTTTTTCAAAATCTTCTTTAATAAATATGTGACATACCTTAACGAACACCCCACATTCTCTTTGTTCGTTCTTTATTTGAAAACAACTATTCTAATTACTATAGTCCATATAAGATCTCTTTTATTTTTTTTAAAGAAATGGTAAGTTTTTCGTCTATATATCCATAAGTATACTACATCAAATATAGTCCCCTTTCCAAAAGTATTACTATCCAGGAGGCCTATTTGTACTTCTTGTGAGAAATAGTCTAAAACATCAAAAATATCTTCAGTCTATCCTAACAGTTTTTGCTCACACCAAAAGTAGTATAATGCTATGCAATTCATTTTGATATTCTGTAGGTTGCTCTGCTTGCCCTCAGAACATCTTTGATTTCTTTCCTTCCACAGTATCCACCACAATGTTGTGAAAGGCGATTGCCTTGTCGTCAATGGCGAGAGCGAGGCGAGGCAAGATGACCCTTCATCGCCTTTTAGCTTTGTGGCGAGGCGATCTTCAAAAGACGATGCCATGGTGACAATGGCGACTAAGGCGAGAGGCGAGAAAGGCGTCGACTTTTGTATTTTCTTAATAAAAGACGACCAATTTAGGATTTTAAAATTTAAAGAGTAATTTTAGGGTTTTCTTTTCAAATTTGCAGTATTGCACTCTTAGATTTAAATTGCGACTCCAACCAGTTGACTCAACTAGACTTTTCCGATGACCAACCAGACTTTTTCGACGACTCCAAAGTCCGACCGATACACATTTCTTATTTTAATTGCTCCTCCAATTGGTCAATTTTTTCTCACATTTCCAAATCCCCCTTGATTTACACTTGGCTTCCAAAGGCATCCCTAGATAGATAGTAGGTAATTCCTCTACTCTTTCACCCTGAATAACACATCTTTTGGCAATTACTTTTTCAGAAAGCTGCCCTAACCAAGATATTTTGATGATAATAGAGTTAAACAATCATGAGCAATTAAAGACAATTTACTTTTAAGATGAAACAAATTCTTGGATTTATCCGAATAAAGACTAAATCAAACTAGAATGTAAAGGGAAAAAAACAAAATTATCATAAACGACAAAGATAAAGAACTAGACTTCAGAGCAAAAATGCAAAAGACTAAAGACTTGGCATAAAATTATACAATATTCATATAAAAATATAAGTATATATGTGTAATTATAATTTTTAAATTTGTATTTATAAAGTCGGTTTGGTTTGGGTTTTTTCAATTTTTTTTTGTTTGAAACCAAAACCAAACCAGTATTTGTCATTCTGTCAGATATTAAAAGTAAAATCAAGACCAAATCAAACTAAAAATATATTGGTTTTTCTTTTAGTTTGATTTGGTTGGTTGATAGATTTTCATTTTTGCATGAAAGCCCCTGACTTCTAACTCCTCAAATGCTGTGAACATGGGAGCTTTGATTACCTGGTTGTGTCATCTGCCAACAGCATTCATCTTTTTCTTTTGTTGTTCATCAGACACTGCATTTTTTTGCTTATTTGCTGATATAATGGTTCTTTTAGTTGTCTTTTTTAGGGTGAACAAAGACAATGCATTTATATCCGAAACTGTAACATGGCTTTTTAAAACAAATTAACTGTCATAGTTCTTTTTTGTACTAATTGTCTGGGACTTGATAAACGAAGATGTGTTTTTAGTTAGTTGCAACTACTCCATGACCCTTTTAAAAATGTTATGATATAGTTGGTAATTTTGTTCTGACCTTTATCCTCACTTATTCCTAGTGTTTGCATTTCCTTCTGTTAATGTGGATGTAGAAAAGGAATGGCTGTAATCTAAACCTCATAGACCTGCATATTCCATTTAATTTGTTTTATTGATCTCTGGGAATTATAATTTTCTTTTTTTCAAACATAAGTTGCTATCTGCTGCTCCTACTGTCTGTTTTCTACTTCTTCATCTGATTTTCTTTGTACAAATTGTTCATTTTCCTTTTTTCAAAATTCCATTTCATACGAGTTCGATTTTGGGTTGTGCTATGCCAAATTAATGTCCAGTTAAGTGGAAGAGCTTATGGTAATATTGTCAGAAATCTAACGTGCTCCACTTCTTTGCTTCCCCACATAAAAATATATCAAAGTTCTACGGGCTCATTTTTTGACCCTCTTAGGGCAACCCATTTGTTAACCTCAAAAAATTTGGTATCACAAGCTAATGTTTTTTTCATAACGTTTTATTTGAAAAGCAGGACTATTTGCGTGTACTTACTAATTCATTTGCAAGTTTCTAACTAAATGATATAGCAAGATTGTGTGAAAGATTAGTTTTTGATTATGTGAATGTAGCAAAATTATGTGAAGTCCTATCAAATTTGCTTGACAAATAATGAAAAACCTGCCTCCAAGATGTGATTCTAACAATATTGTCTATCCTCCTGCTGATATTCTTGTCTTCTGGTTGTGACAATGAGTTAATAGTAAATCCTGTATTGCACGTTTGCAGATCTGACATTGACTTCCAAGAATTTTGCTTACAAGTGTTATTTGAGTGTGTAAGCAAGGACAGGCCAGCCCTATTGCAGGTGATGATTCATCATGCAAATGTTCTTTTTACCTTGATAATTCATAAAAAAAAGAATTCTTTAATGATGGACAGTAAATGCTATGTCTTTGAGCCATGCAGTTGTGTAGCTACCATGGGAAAACTTACTTTGAACATTCGTTCTAGCCTTTCAGAAAGAATGTTATCTACTGAACATTGAAGTAGTCGTTACACCTCAATTTAGCTGTCTGACGAAAATCTTCATACAAGGCTACTAGAACCCTGACACGACTCGAAATTCAGGCGTGATGGCACTCACGTAACCCACCAAGGCGAGTCAGCCTAACACTTACTAATCCAAACACAACAATAATTGCGGAAGCTGAATAGACTAACACAACAGTTAATGATATGAATACCAAACTACAACTATCCCAAGGACTGGTGTCACATGTACAAGCCTCTAAATATAGACTTCTCGAATAAAATACATGTCTCAAATGTCTAGTTCTCAAATAGAACATAACATAATAATGGATTCCTTGAAGGTTTGCTGAAGACATAAGCAACTAC
>JAOTQJ010049591.1:0-14567 GCA_025642045.1 Solanum sejunctum
AACATAACCTGAAGGTGATTTAAAACTTGAAAAGAAAACAGACATTCAAATAATATCAGATTGGTTTAGTCTTGGGTTGTGTTTTAACGTTAAAATCAAACCATTTCAAATATAGTCGAGTTTTTTTTCCAATACCAAATCAAGTCAAACTAAACCATTGGTCAGATTTTTTCTCTCGGGTTGACTTGGTTTGCGGTTTAGTTTGGTTTTCGATTTGGTTTTGTTCACCCCAAGGTAGTGGTAAGGTCTGCATACATTGTACCCTCCGTAGATCCCACTTGTGGAATTTCACTGAGTATGTTTTTGTTATTATCCCTTATCTTTGAGTTAAAAATTAAAGTAGTCCTTGTCTTTGAACATATCAAAAGCGCACTCATTCTTCAAACATGGAGGACTATTAGTGCTCCATGTTAAAAGATAAAGACTACTTTAATTCTTAACTCAAAGATGAGACAGTTTTGAGCCTTTTCTCATAGTTTCTCCAACATGGAAAATTAGTTTGATTCTTGTTCTATCCTAATTTATATGACATTTTTCAGATTTTGAAAATTAAATGAGTTTCTCTTTGATTATGATTTTTTCATATATTTTTATTGCATTATATATAATAATTTTGCATAATTTTAAAAGATATAAATTTATTCTAAAAACATAAAAAATTTCATGTTCGAATTAATGATCATAATTTATAAATTTGAGTTTGGAAATTTGAACTGTGCTACTAAGTTTGACGGAGGAAGTAGCATAAACGTTCTTTATAGTACTATTAAGCTTTCTTTGTTCATTTTTATTTATATGTTTTTGTTTTGGTACATACCTTAAAAAATATTTTCTCTATTTTAATTTATTCAATATAATTTAATTTAGTACGAAATGCAAGACATATGATAAGATTTTGCAATCTTTCAACAATAAATAATACATTTTTGTTGACAGTTTGCTAAATAAGTGAGACTCAACATGAATAAAATGTTGATATTGTTATTAAAAGATGACATTCTTTTAAGGAGTGACTAAAAATAAAGTGCATCATATAAATCGATACATACGAAGCAAATAATAAAATGATACGTTTATTATATTATCATTTAGATATAATAAATTTAATATTTTTAAAAATACATTAAAAATAATTATATTTAATAATTAGGAAACTAAATAATAAATTATTTTTATTAAACTGAAAAAATAAAAAATAAGTGTCTATATTTGATATAATGAACCATTACAAATGAAGGGAAAAATAATATATTATTATTTATGTAATAATTATTGTTACACCATTAAGTTGAGTTGAGATATAATGAGAACTAGTTTGTTAACATTTCTAACAAAAGAAGTTATTATACTAACTCTGTTTCACTTTTTTTTAAGTCTTCTATTGAAAAAAAAGAATGTATTTTTTAAAGTAATTTTCTAATTTCAAAATGAAAAGACACATAGGGTGTAGATATATAATTTTTTCCCAAGGGAAAAAAAATGAAAAGACAAAGTTAGGAACTGATTATAATGACGTACGAGCGGGGAAAACAAAACATAAGTACTCGGGAATCCAAGTATGGCAGAATATCTGCTTCTCTCCTAGGTTAATGTAGTAGAAAAAAAAAAATTAAGAGAGGAGACTATAAAATGGGAAATTGATTTTTTATCAATAAAATAAAAATCTAGGTAATCAAATAAGTGAACTATCATGATTCTTCGTTATTTTTTTTTTTAAAATCTGATTTGATTTTGATGTAAATTTTAAATTCTATCATAATCTATTTGATTTTGATTTTCAGAAAAAAAGCAAAAACAATTATACCAAATTGACTATATTGTAAATATATATTTAGAAGTTATAATCACACACATACATACATTTTTTTGATACGTAAAAATTTTATTTACCAATTAATAGCTACAAATCAGAAACAAAACAGCAAACTTGGACAAACATTACCTAAATTTTCTTCAATAATTAACATCTAAATCCCCATGGAATTGACCTTCATTCAGCTTAGGATTAAAGAAAACCTCATCCATAAATATTTTAAATGATGAGTTTGATAATCACTTTTGTGTTTTATACCTTTTCTTGAAACAGTCTACAATTCCTTTCATACCATGCATAGACCATACTACCAACTAACGTCATGTTATAGATTAATTTGGACATTGCTATTCTTAACTTTCATGTGTGCTAATGCCCAATCCACCTCATTCCGTCAGTTCATACACTTTCCATTAATGCCTTGCCAAGCCAAGAAAATTGTCAAAATAGTAAATACAAATAAGGGGATACAAAGAAATAATGATCAATGATCTTTTGTACCTTAATTGGTTCGTAATTTAATTAATCGAATTATTCACCTTTAATTATTTTTTTTGTCATTGATAATTCTAAGAATTTATTTCATGTTCAATAAATATTGTAGTACTTTAGTTAATTATTAATATTTAATTTAATATATATCGTTAAGATATGTTTATATAGTACAGATAAATCGTTGATTTTTTCATACACACAGAAAAAATTATTCCTAGTAAGAAATTTTATTGTATTACTTAGAAATGACTAAATTATTGGACAATGCATAACATTTTTTTTTGGAGGATACTCTCTCGCACGTGCAATACTCAAACACACACATACTTGTATACATATATATTTTCATGATCCGATTTCTCGAGTAATGATGTCACCTATCATAATCCGCTGATAGGTATGTCAACCCATAACACAACAACAAGTAATGAGTATAAGGGAAAAACTAACAGAATCTAGTATACATAAGACAACACAAATAAATAAAAGCAGAAACTAAATTTAATATATATACAAAAGATCCCTCTCAAAACGTGAAAGTCACCAATACAGAGCTACTACAAAAGAAAGAGTACAAGTCCAAAAGTGGAGAAAATATATATAAAAAATTTGACTAGTCTCAAAAGTACAAAAAAGATGGGCCACCAAGATGAAGGAGAAAGAAATGATCCAAAAACGTTGAGTGCTCACCTTGGTTTTCGAAGTAAGCTGCTTCAGGCTCGATCAATCAACATTGATAACTAGTGCTCGAACCTGCACCATGAAAGTAGATACAGAGTGTAGTATGAGTATCAAGAATAATTTGTACCTAGTAGGCATTATAGGTTGATTGAGCAGAAAGGGTAAAAGCAATGTGAAAAAAAAAAACCCTAAATAAGAGTCAAGAAAATATCAAAGGTAAGGAAAACTAACAGTCACACAAGTAGGAGTATTCTAACTGAAATGCTATTTTATCAACACCTAACCAGGCCCACGGGAGCCTAATTGGGATAGAAAAGAACTATAACTCGAAAGTTGTGAGAGCAAATTGTCATGCCCCCGAAGGGTACCCTTGGCGTAGTTGCCACTAAGATACTATTGCTAGCCCCCAAACAAATCACTCGACTTCATTATATTTGTTCCATCAAAATCTAATAGCGGAAGACAACAGTGATTAAGAGTACTTAATGAAAAGCGATAACAATTTGATAATCGAAGGCCAAAGGCCAAACGATCTAAGAATTAACTGAGTAAGACTAGTA
Source organism: Solanum sejunctum (assembly GCA_025642045.1). NCBI lineage: Eukaryota > Viridiplantae > Streptophyta > Magnoliopsida > Solanales > Solanaceae > Solanum > Solanum sejunctum. Next base: position 3,550 of record JAOTQJ010049591.1, read on the forward strand.
TGGAAGAAACTAGCCAAAAATATATTCCAACTACAACTCAACAATCTAGTCTATGAAGCCTCTAAATCATCTGACCAAATGGTGTTAAGGACGGGTCCATGGTGATGTATTGCAAAATTACAACACCTTTAATGCTTATAACTTAGAATTTTGTATATTGTCAAAGCGATGTTAGTGAGTCTGATGTGTTTTTATGTTGATTTTGCACGATTACAAGATTCGGTATGATTTTGGAAAAAATTCTGCAGAATTGAAGTTGTTGGTGATTTACAGACAATTCTATAGGTCATGGTTTATTCCATGGGCCGTAAGTTAGTTTCGTGAGTCAGATCCGCTGAAGGGACAAGTTTTAGATGTTGCATCCACGAGTTATCAAACGAGCCATAGATTTCTCCACAACCCGTAGATGCTTCCATAGGTTGAAGAAAAAAAATATGCTGAATATTGAAATATTGTCAGACAAAGTCATTTATGAGTCGTAAATCGAAAGACGGGTCGTGGATAAGATCATGCCAGGAGGATTAAGTTTTGAATAGTTTTAGAGAAGTTAGCAGATAAACCCTCTACGGGCCATAAGTCAAAAGATAGCCTGCAAGCTGGTCTCATGAAGGGAAGCCTGATTTTAAAAAGTGCAAAGTATGAAGCCCAAGTATGGGCCGTGGTTTCACATATGACCCATAACCTCGTCCGTAGAAGCTGCTGAATTTAGTTCCTCTATTTCAATTTGGATTTGTATTACTTATTGTAAATAGGGTTTTTAGTTTTTTCTTGAAGGGAGACACACGTGAGAGGGCAAACATACTTTGAGGACTCATACTTTGTAATTTTTACATTAGGATTATTCCATTGGGATTTCCTGTGGAAAATTTTGGATTTCTTGATGTTAAATTCATCATTGTAAGTGTTTAGTTATGATATTCCATAATATGATTTTCTCATCTACAATGATCATGTATAGCTAAATCCACAACTAGGGTTGTGGGAACCATGAAGAACTAACAAGGTAAAATCGGATAATCCATAATTTTTGATAAGTGTACATGTATATATTAATTAATCACTTCATTTAGAATGTTTTTAAGTGTGTTCAACATTAAAACTTGCCTAATTCTTACTTGTTAGATCAAAGTGGTAATGAATGGGATAAGAAATAGTTAACAAAAATCTATATGATCCCTCTCGTCTAATCAACCTAATCGGATCAAGGGGTGGTTATACTAAAACAAAAGGTAATTAACCATTAGTAATATCACATTGCGGGGATGGATTAAATTGCATAGTAAAATTTATCTCTCGCCTGGATCAAAGAGTTTGGTAAACTTAACTTACCAGTTTTACATGTTACACATTAGAAAAAATTACGATTATCTGGCTATACCAAGTTAGGAATTCATGAAAAACACAATATACTAGTTACTTCTCTCACTAGTTTCACAACACTTGCTTTGAGTTTAGGTTTACGTTCTACAATTACAACCCCCTACTTCGGGATATAAGTAGGTTAATTCATCTAAATTGCACGTAATTACTCTAGGTCTAGACCATATTCCTTGTGGGTTTGACCCTAACCTTGTTTGGGTTATATTTTTTGTAATGACCGCTTATACCTTCAAAGGGAGGTGTAGTTTGGACGATATCAAAATTTTGGCACTGTTGCCACGGAATACTACTTTTAGAGTGGTTTACTTTGGTTAATTTGTGAATTAATATTTATTTTACTTCTTTTACATTATTTGTTATTTTTTGTTTCAATATACAGGTGTAGTGTATGCAAACACTCGCAGTCAAGACAATCTCTTGACTCCATTGGACCTTGAGATTCATAAAACACTAAGAAGAATGACCCAAAATAATGGGAACAATGCTGCGAATGATGCCATAAGTGCAACACTGAATTCAAATAATGATAATCCCCCCTCCACTACCACTTAAGGATGTGAATCCACCACTACAGGATCTCCAAGACTCAGCTAACATATGGAAACAATACAGGCTTGACCCTATGGCGGTGGATGTCACAGGAGCTATTGTATTACCTCCTTTATCAGATGATACAAAATTTGTTGTTTCGAGTTTGTTACCTCAAATGCTATAGAATAGAGGGTTGTTCACGGGCTTACCATCAGGGGATCTGCATAACCAACTACACAATGTCATCTTTGTTTGCAAGAGTGTGATGGGAATCAAAATCTATCCATGAATGCCATTGAGCTTTGTGTCTTCCCACTGTCTCTAATAGGCAAAGTTATACTATGTTTATCCGAGCTTCCATAGAGTTCAATCACTACTTGGGATGAAATGCAGAAGGCCTTTTTGGAGAGTTTTTTTCCTAAGTCAATGAAGCTGAAGTTGAAGGATCAGATCAATAACTTTGAGCAGTTGCCTGGTGATTCGATTAGTATACGTGGGAAAGGTTCACAAAGTATTTGAGGAGTGTTCTAGATCAAAAGATTGTTGATGATTCCTTGGTGAAGATCTTCTATCAAGCACTTGATGACAATTATAACTCGGTGATTGACACTATCACTGGCAACTGATGTCACCCAAGTTACACCTCTTTTTTGAGGATAAAACGATCATTGTCACAAAATAGAACCTAACCAAGGTTAGGTCTGGACCCAAGGAAATAAGTAGACTCAAGAGAATTTAATTACCATGGCAATCTAAGTAATTAATGGACTTACTTCCCCAAAGGGGGGAGAGGCTTACAATAATCAATGGAAAAATAAACCTAACTAATACATGAGTGAAATCAATATGGAGAGAAACTAGGGTATTGCGTTCCCTATAACTCCCTAACTTAGTATCACTGGATAACCTATTTCTTTTCTAGTGTATAGCATATAGGATGGTAAGTTAAGTTCACCATACTCTTTGGTCCAGGCGAGAGGCGAATTTCATTATGTGACATGACCCATCTCCGTAGTGTGCATTACTAACCCTTACCTATTAGTCCTAGTACAACCTGCTCTTGGCCCAGTTAGTTGATTAGATGAGAACACATCAATCGAATCTTGTTAATTAATCTTTTTTCCTATTATTACTACCTTGGTCAAGTCAGTAACACTAGACAGGTTCTAATGTTGGCCACAACTAGAAAATATGCAAGAACTAATTAATACATGCATGCACAATTTTCAAGAATTATGAATTATTCGATTTTACCTTGTTAGTTCTTTATGTTTTCCATAACCCTAGTTGTGAGTTTAGCTACTCATGATTTGTGTAAATGCAAGAATTATGAAATGAAATAAAATAATAGAACACTTACACAGTTGAATTAAGAACAAACAAATCTAACTTTAACGAGAGTCACATGACTAAATATGAAATCAAAGTATAAGTGTTCCCAAAGCTCTCTAATGTTATCTCACTATTTTCTCTCTCTAATTCTCAAGCTCTCTATGTACTATGCATTCTCTTATAAAAAATAACCTAAAAAACCTATTTATAATATTTAAAATATAAGTTCTAAACATAATAGGATAACTAGGTCAGTATACCTCACAAACAGGTTTACGGGCCGTATTGTATTCCACGACCTGTAATTAGGGTCTCATATAGTGTTGCTGGAAACTGGGCTTCAAGTCTACTATACCCCCTTTATGACCTGTAAAGTGATTTACGACCCATAGGGGGGTTTCGTCTGATGAATCTTCGGAAAGTCCCAATCTCTAGTCCTTAGAGCACGAATTATCTTGTATAATTCATAAATCATTCCATGAACGGTCTGCATGTTCGTAGAATCAGCTTCAGAAAATTAGCCCCTCACTGGAATTATCCAGGAAATCACTTCACGACCCGTAGAATTAACTATAACTTGTAAAGGGTCTTGTACTGCATAAAAAATCAACAACTTCTGTATTTCTTTCCAAAATCAAGGCCAACCCTGGAATCATGCAAATATAAGACAAGAACACATAAAACCAACTAAAATTGTATTGATAACACACAAAATTTCAAGTTTTGATTATCAAAAGTATTGTATTTTGATAGCACATCAACACCCTTAACTTGAAATTGTTGCTTGTCCTTAAGTGATGGATTCAATCTACATAGGTAATACAATAACACACATACCTGAACCCAATGGCATACACCACATCAATCTCAAACTCAGATACTCGCACCACCTTTTCAAAATAGAATCAGATACCCATATAGTAAACTAATACAACTTAGTGCATGTGACAACATAACTGCGACAAGTGAGGTACTATCGACAATCCACAATCACTGAATAAGTATAATGCTAACAATACAATGTAAGTGCCCTCGCAGAAAGAAGTCCCATGTCTGACACTCAATAATATTTTCATGCATAACCTTGGGACTATAGAAAATCAGTTACTCTGACAAATGATATTCATATAACATGCCTAATACCATAGGGTTGCCCCTATACTCATGACTAAGATGTTCAACTACTTGGATTAGGATCACTTTAGGACTTTCTAGGCTTGTAACTTAGGCATCGGGGGTTTTGGTATGGTATTTAGGGAACATAGTGACTAAAGGCCCTCCTTGACACTGCAATTTTTCCTACACGTTTTCTCTACCAACTCTATTATTTTCCTCTCATTCTCACTTTCTCCTATTTCAAACTTTTCTGGGTGCTTTCTTTTCATTTTTCAGCTTTTTGCCTTGGTTTTACACTTCATTTTTCTTTTTAACTCACAACTAAGGTATTATTTATTTTCTTGCACCCAGCACATGAGTTTTCTTCTATTCTCTGTATCACTAACTTCCCTCTTATATTTGTGTTTCACTCTTACCCCAACCACCATCAACTTAGGCTTTCGGCCTGAGTTGAGATTCACAATCTCTATCCTCAGAACCAGGGCCACTTTTGGTAGCCACCCTCAACTTAAGCTTTTTGCCTCAGTCAAGGTGTATAATATTCAAGGAAGGATTGGAGCAAATTTCAGGATTTTACACTAACAATGCTAGGTTAATCAGGTATCTGCAAAGAATAGGTACATATTAGGCTCAAACCTTATTGGTCCTTTAGGCTAAGTGGGCTTTTAATAACAATGGCCTAAGATCTTTTCCTAATCTAGTTGATCTACAGTCTAACATAAAGTAACAGGGCAAATTTTGAATTAGAAAATAACATATAAATTTAGCAATTTAAAGCTCACACTCACATGGCACCGACTACATTGTCAACAAAAGACTTTCAGATCATACTTTTTATCTCAATTTATCCTCACTTATCAGAACAAATATTGTCAACACTCCTAAACATGTATGGTTCCTATCTAGACTCCTAGCTAAAATTTTGGTGGGTGTCATTTTTCAAACAAAACACAAAGATATGTTATATGCCCACAAGTATTAGTACTATATGCTACAAATACTACCTAAAAACCTCCTAAACATGCCGATTCAATAGAAAGTACATATCCATGGGGAAAACGAATACAGGCAAGAAATCCTAGGATTAAAAATTGGGGTAGTTATGGACCCAAGCTACTCAGACTTCACTAAGGCTAATAACTAGCCACACCTCATCGAAAAATATATGCATTGTCCCCAATATACATAATAAAAAAAATAAAGTATCAAGGGTCAAAAATAATACCTGGGTGTCTAAGTGCACGTGTGTGGCTGAGTCTGACCACCCTCATCTGGTATGGTAGCCTCCTCAGCCGTAGCACTCTGTCCAAAGGGACCAGCATTACTCAAACTCCCATGCTCTCAAGCCTATGATCTCTCCTCCTCTTGTCTCGACTCCCTCAAGATAAGCTCGAGCTCCTCATTCTCTGTAAGCCTTGTATATGAGCGTATAACATCTAAATCATCACTCTCTGTGTGGGGTTTCATTTTGTGGGAAGGCTGGATAGGCTCATCAGGAGCAAAAAGATCCATCAATAGCACCGAGAGTGTGGTCTCTGGTAGTGTCACATGTGCTGCCAGTGCTGCTATTATATCGGCCTAGAGTCACTGGATCTCCATCTGAAGGGCTGTCAAGTCTGATGGCCGAGCTGTACTCAAGCTTTGCTATACCCTTATCTTGAAGGTGTCAATGTGGGCATCCATGGTAGAGACATGGTCCTGAATAGTAGTGACTATGAATCCCTGCTTTACGACCCTCCGAATCTGTAATCACGTGGCAGACCCATGGCCTGATCTGATGAATAAGATGAGTCTACTATGACTCAGCATGAGATAACCTCTGCACCCTAGTCTATATAGATATGGCAGACACATAAACCATGCCTGCTAGAGTTGCTTGTGATGACTTGACTTGTTGTGCAAAAACAGAAGCAATGGGCCCCATCTCCTCATCTGCCTTAGGCTGCAAGGGCCTATCCTCAATGGCGGTGGTTAGTAGAACCTCGACGGTGGCACTAGGGCAAACATCTCTGACATATAAGTAGGTTGGTACTGTGCTCATCAGAATTCCACCGAGTTCTCCTCAGCCTTGGCCAGGCTGGCATCCAAGATATGCTGGGCTTGGATTAGTGATTCCAACTGGTGCAAGCTCTCCACCCTCGACTCTAGACAATAGAATCTATATATCAAGTAAGGGAAAGGGATGGAGATGGACTTCTTTAGGGTGGCATCATGAATCTACTGGGGATGAAGTGGGCCCAATCAATATCATTACTAGCCAAGATACTGGAAACTAACACTGCATACTTTGATGTCAAGGTATTATTGACAAGAGTCATTCAGATGCGTGATCAGACAGCCGCCCTCCAAAACTTGGCGAGGAAACTAAGTGAATCCTTGAAAATAGGCTCCAAGTATGTGGCGACCCATACAAGTTTTGGACCCTACTCAACAATATTACTAGCCACCCATTTTATCAAGCTATCTCTATTGTCTGGATCTCTCATAAAAAATGTATCCCTCGTCTGCCCCACTTTATAGTCGAACTCAACAGTTGATCTAGGGGTAGGGAACGTTGTCCCAAATAGCATTTGATGGATTGTGGTTTATAATATGTCCACCTATCAGCCCCTCACTCTCATCTCGATCAGTCTGGGCTAAGCTAGGGGCTTCTTCCCCTTAGGAAGAGTGCTGTGAATCATGGTTTCATAAGATGCATAAAACTCTCTTACTATGGATGTGGAGTATCATCTAAAAGATCTGGTTTGCCACTGAAGCTCGGACCTGATCATCATGTCCTGGAGATAAGGGACACTATCATGTCTGTTAGGGATGACTCTAGTCTCCTCATAAATGGAGCAGGCTGGCTTGCCCCTCTCTATTTGCTGCACATCCTTAGCATAAATGATCTGCATGCCTTTGATGCACCACCGACTAGTAACAACATCTAGAGGTGATAATCTACGTACTACGGAGGACTTTGTCTCTAATCTATCTTTGGATCTTGACTCAGAATTGGACTCCTCTCTGGATGGAGTCATCTGAATAGAATCTCTCCTGTCGTGGCCTCCCTCATCAAACTAGAGAGTGTGGATGACAAGAGCCTGAGTCTGCCTAACTCTGGCAGCAGTTCTAGTCTACGGTCTGGTAGCCTTTAAGTCCAGGTGGACAATAAACTCCTCTAATGATCCACTCGGGGTAGGAGCCTGCTCATTCCCCCCAAGACTCATCTCTGATCCTCCTCTATTAGGTACTGATCTTGTCATGTTTAGATTTTAGGGCCATAATACCTAAAGCAAGAATATTTAAGCACCTTGGTTTGCCCCACAAATTAAAAAAAAGAAATGCACAAGCAATTTACATTAAGTTGCAGTAGAGTCTATGAAAGCACCTTTACGGGCCATAGTGGATATAATGATCCATAGAGGGCTCTCATAAAATAGTGCTCACAATAAATTTTGGTCATTGGAAAAGTCTACGAGACTAGATACGACTCATAAAATGGTTGACAAGTTGTAAATTGAGTCATAGAGAACTCTGGTGTCTAAATTTATTCTAGGCAGCTCTCTACAAGATGTAAAGTGTTCTACGACTCGTAAAAGGTCTCGTCTGGTGGACACGCAAAAACTCTAAGTTTCTAAAATCTTGTACGAGGCAATTATGGCTCATGGGATGTTCCACAGGCCGTAAAAGCCATTCATAGACAATAAACTTAGTCACTTGAGATTCCAAGTCCATTAGAACGGACCCCAACAACTTTTTCAACTTTATTCTAATAGCCTCAAAGCAAAACACACACACCTACATGATTTTCGTATCACAAAAAAATACCCCAACATGCTATTCAATGTGAATACCTTATCAAAAATAATTAGACATGCTTTCCCATCTCTTTCGACCACTTATGAACAATTTCACAACAAAATTACATACCTATGTCATCACCCACTGAATTACATACAAAATTGATTCACCACACATGGTGGGTGATTGAATGGCGCCAAATAAATTCTTCAAATCATACCAAATCAAGGCAACGATACCCAATTCTGGACTTAGACAAATATGCAAACATGAGAAACCATAAAAAATTAGCAACACGTCAATTTCACACATGGTTTTGTGTCAAAACTACCATTTCCAATATAATTTCCAATTTAATCATACAAATATAGATAAATTAAGGGTATTAGCTTAACCGAAAGCTTACCAAATTGTGTGACTAGATGAAATGAAGGAGGTGAAGAGACACTAAAATCCTATGTCACTAGAAAAATCTTACTAGAAAATGAAGGTATGATCGCCTTCGGTGGTCAGAAGTTCTTAGGGGTGGGGTGGGTCGGGTGATTTTGTAATTTAGGTTTGAAATGAGGTCAAAATAATTTAACCCCATTATTTATACCTTGACTGGGTCAACTAAAATATAATGGACCTGGACTCTACAAAACCCTAATTATGGGTCATTGAGTGTTTTACGACTCGTGAATTGTGGTTTCATAAAACATCTAAACCATAGTTTACAGGATTAGGTTTTACGAACCAGTGTATGAGTTGTAGAGTGATATGAAACTCATAGAGTTGGTTGTAGAAACATCAACACTTAAAAAAAAATTAGAAAACTTACTTGGGGTCCATGATTCCCATTCACGAACTGTAGTTTTATATACGGATCTTAAAGTTGGCCCATGGACTAGAGTGCACAACATTTTGCTCCCTGAAAATCTCTATGAGATAGTGTATGGATCATAATGGCTTTTACTATCCGTCAAACCAATTGTAGAGACACGTTCTGATGCTTTTCTCCGCTAAGGATGGCTGACTTAGGGAAGTACTTGCACAAGCTTCATAGAGCACACTGTTACTTTATATGCAACTAGCCCAACAACCGAACTTACAACCAAAATATAAGAAAATAAACCACCTATGAGTCCAAAAACTAAAAATAAAGCTACAATTACACTGTTACATCAAAGACCTTGGGCTGCGTCCTAAGTAGCGCCTGATTTATTATAGCGGCATAACTTGGACAAATTGGTTACTCAGACTTACCAATTGCCCAAAATTCATTCTCCAAATCATCTGATCGCTTCATAGATTGATAAATACTGAAGTAACCTTTTTGTCATTCAATATGAACCCAAGTTGATCGACTTTCATATCCACTAGTGCTCGCCCAGTAGCCAGGTACAATCTTCCTTAGATGATTGGGACGTCGAAGTTAACTTTGCAATCTAGGATCACAAAGTCCATGGGGAATATGAAGTTCTCAACTTTGACTAGCACATCATATAGAATCCCCGTAGGCTTCTTCATCGTGCCATTGACCATCAATAATCGCATGCTCGTCGGAGCAGGGGCTCCGGATCCTAGCTTGTTGAAAACCACCAGGGGCATCAAATTAATGCTGGCACCTAAATTATAGAGTACCTATGAAAACTCCACATCTCTATTGTTACAAGGTATGGTGAAAGCATTGGGATGTTCTTGCTTTTTAACGGAGGACCTTATAGCAATAACACTGCAATGCTGAAACTATTAGGAGAGCTCCTGTCTCACCGTGTGCTTCTTAGTAACCAGGTCCTTCATGTACTTCGCATACCCTGACATCTTCTGTAATACCTTAATGAGAGGGATATTGATGGAGAGTTGTTTAGCATGGAGAGAAAATACTTAAACTTTCCTTCCTCTCTCTTTTTGATTCTTTAAGGGAAGGGAGAGGGAGGCTTAGGAATGGGCTTCACTTTCTATGGCGCATCAGCAACTTCACTCACCCCATCCTTACCATGATGATCTCCTATGTTTGTACCCTTCGCCGCAATTGTCTCCTCTCAAACATTATCTTATCAACTGGCATGGGAGAATAAATGGTGCTCTTGCCACCATGATAGTAACTGCCATACACTGCCCTTCATTCTTAGGCTTCTGAACTATGTTCCTAGGTAGTGTACCCCACTAACACTGTTTGATAGCCATAGAGCAAGACACAATTTTCTAGTTAATGCTACAAATCTCAGATTTCATACTCCTCAGAGTATAATCCTATGTTTCAGCTTTCTTTAATAGACGATCAAATATCTACTTAATTCTTGAACTACTTACACTTGTGTCCCGATTATATGGGGGCACATAGGGACTATTTCTGACTCCATCTCAGTGACCCCAATCTGCATCGCTCTCTAGGCCCCTATTCCAGTCATAATAACCTCCATGGTTTTCCCTGAAAGCTCCATCTCTGTTGAAGTTCCAACCTTGGTTTCCTTGACCTTGGCACCAATAGTCCTGATTGGACCCTTGGGCGTTGGTCCAAAAAATCCTCATCTGATGAGCAGTAATGTCACGACCCAATCCCAGGGCCGTGAATGGTTCCGATAGGGCACCCAGACATACAATTATACTGAATCTTCGTTTACAATCGCTAATGGATTTCACAAAAAATTTGACAGAGTCTCCTCTGTTTTTCTAACTAACCCCACCTGCAAATAGCGAACCTAACAGTACCAGATATTGTCATACGAGCAGATATATATACACATATGCGGGTCGACAAGGTCACCGCTGCGGCAGAGCCGCCCAACAAACATATCATACAAATGAGATCAAACTAACGCAAATTCCCACACCCACATGTATCCACAGACCTCTATGTACAAAAACCGGACCACACGACGGGACAGGGCCCC
>JAOTQJ010049661.1:0-14561 GCA_025642045.1 Solanum sejunctum
GCGTACATTCGACCCCCCTTACCCCGCAATGGGCGGGAGCCTTTGAGGCATTGGGGTAATGTTGTTGTTGTTGTTGTTGTTGTTGAAAACTTTTCAAGATAAATTACTTACATATGCTTCTCACGACTCTACTCGTGTCATGCATAATAGTAATATCCTTCACCGGTTCCCGGGATGATTACTATCGTGCTATTATATAAATATATATATATTTTCTGAAGTTGGTTGGCTACGACGCACTCGATTTTGCCTAGTGGTCGAGTTTCGCTTATACAGTGTGATGCTATGACTGATGCCTCATGTGATATATGATATGCGGGGGGAACAGACTTCCCTGGCCCATGTGACTATGTTCATGATGTGTGATGGAGATTTCGAGCTAAACTTCTGGTGTGATGCTATGGATGGCGAAATGTTTAGAGCCATCATTCCCATCCGATATGCATGACTTTCATGTGTTTTAAAAAGAACTTTATTCTATACTTGTTACAGGGTTGATCTATGTATGCTTTACTATTTTCTTTGGCATACTCGGTATGTCTCTCGTACTGACCCCTTCCTTCGGGGGGGTGCATTTCATGCCCGCAGGTACCGACGAGCAGGTGCGAAACCCTTTTGTCTAGGATCTCCGGTTTCAGCTGCAGTGCACCTCTTTGTTTCAGGAGCCAGCTATTGGTAGCTTCTTATGTTCGCACGTTCTATAATTGTATTATGTATATGTACGTGTGGTTCAGCGTGTATCTCTAGAGGTCTGTGGATACTAGTGGGTTATGGGTATGTGAGATATACTTGAGCACATGGTCTATTCTATGTATATGATACTTGATCAGGCGGCGAGACCGCATTACTCTATGTATGACACGATTATTAGGCGGCAGGACCGCAGCGGAGACCTTGTCGGCCTGCATTCGTTGTATATATATGTGTATATGTGTTGTTTGTATATTCTGGGAGCTGCTGCAGGTGAGGATAGGGCATAAAAACAAAGGAAACTCTGCCAGAATTTCGGTAGAATTCTTAGACTTTAAGTTGTGATTTTGCGAGTTAATATTAGTTTAAGTGCCTAGTCGGCACTAGTCATGGCCCCAGGGTTGGGCTGTGACATGGATCCACCCCTATATCTTAAGATCCACTTGACTGCCTACTAATATTCTTTATTAGAACATGTCATGTATCTACTCACAATACTAACATCATATTAAATATCAGGATGAATTCAAATTATGTCATACGTAATGCTACCAATTATACATGAATATGGAACACTAAATACTCAAAGATTCCACATATTTTTTCAAATATGCTTGTTCTAATTATTTCGACTCTTCTAGAATAGCTTTTTCAATTGCCTTTCATAATTTCCATAACATAAAGGATAAACTTTCATAGGTGGAAACTATATTTCTCTATTTCATACTTTATTGAAGATGATGAAGACATCTTAACCCTTGATTATGTGTAGAAAAATTCCACCAAGCTCTAATATCAATTGTTGTATACATAGGGATGGTAAGGGGGCAGGTTTCGGGGCGGGTTAAGCTCAATCTGCAAAAATTTTAAATCACCCCCTCCCCCCATTTTGCATGATATTGTTTTCATTTTCAACCTGCCCCGCATAAACTCTTAAACTATTTTTTTTTTAAGTTGAGTTTAATATGAAAAATAAATTTTAATATTTTTTTATTTTTCGTTAAGTAATATCTCAATAACTAATTAATTAATTGTAGTTAACATTTTAATAATTATTTTTTAATTGCTAATTAACTTTTTCTAATTAATATTTCAACAACTAACAATTTATTTGACATATCTAGTTTAAATTTTAGAAAAAGAAGTTAAAATCAAAATCAAAATTTAGCATAAAAATTTATATATTTGATTTTACTAATTACAAAGATTTAATTTTTTTCGAATTCCTATTTGATAGCTTAAACCCACATAAATCTACAATCTGCCCCGCGCGCTTTAATTTTAACAATAATTACTTTAAGTCATCTCATCCTGTATAATTTTAAACCCACCTTGCCTTGGCTATCTTTAAACTCGCCTTATACCAGCCGCACTCCACCGCACTGTCATCCCTATGTGTACAATGGTATCAATCCTTATGCAACAACCTTAGTCTAGCTCTGATACCAGTGAAAATTGAAGCAATGGTGCCTATCAAGTATTAAAATTTAAAAAGGTGACAACTTTGACAAAATTAACTCTAATTAAGTTAATGAGGGACCAAATTGAATATTTTAAGAACTTCAATAACTACATTTTTTAAAAGAAACTTCTATAAGTTTCAAAAATAAAATTAAAAAATATTTGCATCTTTTCAAAAGCAAATCAAACTGAACTCTTCAACTTCTTTCTCTTCTCTTGGGAACTCGTTTCTTCTTCTTCTTCTTCTTCTTCACGATTTAGGAGCAAATTTTTTTTAGGGTTTTCTTGTTCTTGTTCTTGTTCATCGTCATTGATCTTCTCCATTTTTTGCATTGTCGTCATCTTTCTTAAGGTAAACATTTCTTTATTTTTCCACTGCTATGGTTTTATTTTTTATTCTATAAATGATTATTTATGTTTAGAAAGATGAAAAAGTATGTATTTTGTTATTTCATACTCTAATTTCTACTTGGTGTTATTTGATTTGTTGTTGTACTCTTAAAAGATGAAATTTTTGGGTATAGGTGTTATTGTTTTTGTAGTCATTTTGAGAAAAATGCTTGGTAGGTTGGTTTATTTTGGGTATGGTGATCATGCCTAAGTTACACCTCCTTTTTAGAGGATAAGCGATCGTTATCAAAATATAAAACCTAACCTAGGGTCGAATACACAGGAAATACGTAGACTCATGAGAATTCACAAATAAGCAATCCAAGTAATTAACCAACTCAATTCTCCTACAAAAACAATAATAGAGAGCAACTAGGATATTATGTTCCCCATGATTCACCAACTTAGTATCACCAGATAATCCAATTCTTGCCTAGAATATAGCATGCAGGACGGTAATTTAAGTTCACCAAGCCCTTTGGTCAAAGGTGAGAGGTGAATTTTACTATATGACATGGCCCATCTCCATAGTTTCCAATATTAACTATTACCTATAAGTCCCAGTTAACCTCCCCTTTGCCCAGTTCGGTTAGTTAGACGAGAACACATCATCGAATTCTGTTAATCAATTTTCTCTCTTATTCATTACTACTTTGGCCCAGTAAGTAACACTAGGCAAGTAATATTGTTGGCCACCACTAGAAAATATGAAAAACAAAGAGAATTAATTAATACATGTATTTACTCATTCAAAGAATTATAAATTATCTGGGTTTACTTTGTTCGATCTTCATGGGTCTCATAACCTTAGTTGTGAATTTAGCTTCTCATGCATTGGGTAGATGAAGAAATTATGAATTGAGAAGACATAGTTAATCACTTACCCAATTGAATTGAAATCAAGCAAATCCAAGAAGAATGAGAATCACAAGAAAGATCAAATTTACCCACAAGTGTTTTCTCACTATCTTCTCTCTCAAGTATTGAGTTCTCTAAGTACAAACCATAAAAATACTAAATAATGACGTCCTCTCTTTTTAAAATAACCTAAGAGTACTATTTACAGTAATTACAATTATATGCTAAAAAATAGAAAAACTAGTCGGCGTACTCCACGGAAGCTCTCTATTACTCGTAATGTGATTTACAATCGTAGTCAGGGTCTCATAATCAACTTCTGGGATCTTGGACTGCACTTCTACGACTTCACTTTATGAGTCATAGATTGATCCATGACTCATATTGCTCCCTCGTATACTTCAACTGCATCACATTGCCCTTCACTGGAAAACTTCACAAAATCGATCTATACGGCATATAGAATACTCTACGACTCGTATAGAGGTCTTGTACAGTTGATCTTCAGATATAATCTTGCACTAGAATTTGTCATGAAAATTCCTCTATGACTCATAAAGGATCTCGTATATCACCAAAAATTAGAAAATAATTTTGCCCCAAGTCATAGCCAACCTACTTTTCGGCAAAACTAAACACAAAAACGTATAAAAATCATAAATATTGCACTGAGAACACACAAAATCCTAAGTATTAAGCATCAAAAGTGTTGTATTTCGATAGTACATCAACACGCTCAACTTAAATTGTTGTTTGTCCTCAGGGATGGCTCAATCTATATAGACAATATAGTAACACACAAACCTCAACTCAATGGCATACATCACAAATAATTCAAACTCAGATATTCACATCGATTTTTCAAAGTAGGATCAGATATCTATTTAGCAAACCAATGCAAACTGGTGCATGTGACAATATAACTGTGACAAGCAATGGAATATCAATAGTCTATAATTACTGAATAAGTCAAATGCTAACAATACAATGCAAGTGAACTCACAGAAAAAAGTCCTATTTTTGACACTCCAAAATGATTTCAAATTTAGCTTTGGGACTGTGCAAACACACTTACTCTCACAAAAGATATTCATGCATAATGACTAGCACCATAGGCTTGCCCCTATACTCATGACTCAGACTTTAAACTAACTGGACTAGGATCACTTTAGGGCTTTCTAGGCTTGTAACGTAGGCTCAAGGGCTTTAGTGTGAGATTTTAGGAAAATAGTGTCTAATGGCCTCCTTGAAACTGCATTTTTCATAATTTTCACCTCACCAATTATGCTATTTTCACCTTTTTCTCCCTCTCTTTTTTTTCAAGCTTTTTTGGCTGCTTTGTTCTCATTTTTGAGCTTTGTACCTTGTTATTACACTTAATTTTGCTTTTTTAGCTCATATCTAAGGCATCTTTTCTTTTTCTTGCACCTAGTACATGATTTTTCTTCTTTTTCTCCTTATTCCTAACTCACCACCTTATTTTTGTGCTTTGTCCTTACGCCGGCCACCCTCAACTTAGGTTTTTAGCCTGTATTGAAGTAAACAATATCTCTGCTCCGAACCAAGGCTACTTTTGGTAGCCACCCTTAATTTAGACTTTTTACCTCAGTCGAGGTTCACAATCCTCAAGGAAAGACCAAGGCCAACTTCAATGTTTATCATCAAATAAGGCTCGGCTAATTAGGTGTTTCGAAAGAATTGGTACATGTAAGGCTCAAATATTTGGAAAAGGGGATAAATTATCATTTTTGTTGGTTATTTTAGGCTAAAGTGAACCAATTAAAGAATAAAGGCCTAAGATCCTTTCCTAATCCATTTAATCTACGATCAAACTTAGAGTAACAAGGCAAGTACTAAATTAGCATAAAATACATGAATCTAGCAAAATAGGCTCCCACTCACATGGCATAACATATATTATCGATAAAAGACTCACAGATCATGCTTCTCATCTCAAATTTCCCTTACTTATCAAAATTAATATTGCCAAACACCTAAAATATGCATGGTTGCCATCTAACTACTAATCAAAAAAATTTTGTGGGTACCATTTTTCAAAAAAAAAACAAAAATATGGTATATGCCACAAGTATTAGTACTGTATGCTACACATATTATGTAAACATCCTGAATGTGTCGGTTCAACAAAAATTAAAATATCCACGAGGAAAATAAACACAGGTAGAAAAATCTCAAGATCAAAATTTATGGTAGTTATGAAACATAAGCTACTTAGACTTCATTGACACCCATAACTTCCCACACCCCATCGAAAAAGATGTGCACTATCCCCAATGCATAAAATCAAGCAAAATGAACATATAAAAAGGTCAAAAACCATACCTGGGTGCCTAAGCACTAGTCTCGGGCTGAGTCTGGCCATCCTTCTTCTGCGGGGTAGTCTCCTTAGCTATAATACTCTGTCTGTAGGGGCCAATACCCCTCAACCTCATGCTCATGAGCTAGCCTTATCTCCTCTTCATGTCTCGATATCCTTAAGGAAAGCTCGAACTCCTCATCCTCTGATAGCTTTGCACATACATTTCTCTCCTCTAGCATATCACCCTTCCGAAGGGTTCTCTTCCTATGGGAAGTCTGTGTAAGATCCTCAAATGCAAATAAATCAAACAGCGGCACCGGATATGTCATTTCTGGTAATGTGACTGGTGTTGCTAGGGATGTTGTCATATCAACCCAAATTGTTGGATTTTTGACTGTAGGGATGATAAATCTGAAGGTCGTACCTCAGCCAATCTTTTCTAAACTCGCTCCTCAAAGGCATCGATGCGGCCATCCACTGTAGAAACATATTCCTGAATAGTATAAATGGTGAATGCCTGGCTCCATCCCTCTGAATCTGCAATAGTCTGCTAGAACCATGGCCTAATTTACTAAATAAGTTGAGTCAACTATGACTCAGCATACTATAATCTCTACACCATGGCATGAATAGAAGCAACGGACATATAAACTATGTCCGCTGTAGAAGGTTATGTAGTGGTGGTCTTTGGTATAGTAGCAGCAGTAGTAGTAGGACCCATCTCAATGATTGCCTCAGGCTGCGGGGTCTCTCTTCTATAGTAACAGCAGTAGTAATATTAGTAAGGGTGAATATCTCTAGCGAAGGAGGCGGTCGTGCTTGCAGAGTGCTGTTGGGTTCTCATCAACGTTGATCAGGCTGGAGTCCAAAGTGTGCTGGGCCTCTACCAACCAGTCCAGCTGATGTAAAATCTCTACCCAAGACTCTACACAGAGTCTATAGATCAAATACGAGAACATGTTGGACATAGCCCTCTTCAATGAGGGCTCATATATCTGCTTGGCAATAAGGCAGGCCTAATCAATCTCATAGCCAGCTAAGATGCTGGCAACCAAAACAGCAATCCTCCGGTGTCAAAGTGTTATCTGCAAGTGTAGGATGGATGCATGATCTCAGAATTACCCACTAAAATTTGGTGGGGAAACTTAGTGAAGCCTTGACGATAGTCTCCGTGTGGGTGGTAACCCAAGAAGGTTCTGGACCCCTGCTGATCTATCCACCCATCTTAAAAGGGTGGTCCGATGCTCAGGATCCTTCATAATCAATGAGTTACTTGGCCTTCCTCAACCTGTAGTCAAACTTCACTGTAGATCTGGGGTATGGTACTAAGAACCAAAAAGCATACAGCAAATGGTCTCATCAGATATGTTGACCCGCCGACCTCTCACTAGTGTCTTTGTCAGCCTGGTTAAGTGAGAGAGTTCTTCCTATTGGGAAGAGACCACTGGCTGGTGGCTGCATAAGATGCATAAAACTCCCTCACCTAAATTGGAGAGTACCTACCAAGAATCTCTGTCAGCCACATGAGGCCATAATAAATCATCATGACCTATAAGCCTAGGGCATGGCTAAGGCCATCTGAAATTACCCTACGCTCCTTATATATAAAGAGGGAAGGCTTGCCCCGCTCCTTGGGCTAATGCCCTTTCTAAAAATCTTATCCATGCCCCCGATGCACCACCAGTTGGCATTGGTATCTGGTGCTGATGTTGAGATGGTATGACTAAGGACTCAGCATCTGCTCCTTCCTTAGAGTCCTCCTCAGAACTAGGATCCTCTCTAGAAGGAGTCATCTGCGGCAAGCTACTCCTACTCTTATTGCTACCTTCCTCTTCAGACTAAGAAAGACTATTAACCGAAATCTGAGTACGCCTAGCTTTGGCTGCAGCTTTGGTCTATGATATCAAAGCATTTGGATCCGGTCTGATGTCAATGATCTTTAGTGACCCACTTGGCTGAGGGGTTTGCTCGTTACCCAAATGCATGTCATCTGAAGGCTCATCCTTGAGCTTTTTCCTCAGAGCCTCAATCTCAGCACATCTACCTTTAGGGGCCATAATATCTGAAATATAGACATAGGCACACTATAATTAGCCCTAAGAATAAACAAATAAAATGCAACAAACTATTTGAATCGGTTGCTGAAGGGTTTTACGAAAGCCCCTTTATGAGTCATAGTGAGTACTATGAGTCATGAAGTATTCTCGTAGACTAGAAGTTCAGAATAATTTTTTTCACCAAAAAAGTCAAGAGACTAGGTACGACTCATAAAGTGATTTACAAGTCACAGACTAGGGTCGTAAAGAACTCCAATGAATAATTAAAGACAGGCAGGGATTACAAGACATATCTATGAGTCGTAAAGTGATCTATGACTCGTAAAAGGTCTCGTTTAATGAATACTTAGAACATAAAGTTTCTAGAATTTCACATGAGGGGTATTATGACTTGTAGATTACTTTATGGTTTGTAAGAGTCTCTCGTGAATGAGAAATTTTATGCACCTGATGTTCTAAGTCTATCACACGGGCCCCAAACAAAATTTTCAATAACTAATTATCAGCATTGAAGCAAGAATATAAACACTCACATGAATTTAATTAGACAACCCTACCCCCAATTGTTTCAACATCAAATTACTCCATTGAAAATGATTAAGCATGAGTGATCCTATCATTCCAACCGTTCCCATGAGATTCAAGCAAGATCATGTAGCCATGGCATTACCAACTAATTCACAATCATAAATCATGTAATATCGTTCAATTAAATATGATGTATAGTATAATAGGCACACTCATTTGCATTTATAAGACCCCAATTCTAGAATCAATTAACAAATTTCAATTAGGGCAATTCAAATTTCAAATTCACAATTGAAATATAACAAGGATTTACATGTCTAAACATCAACCAAATCTTAATCATCAATTCAAGTAATTAAAAGCAAGTTAAATTAGAGGATAAAATTAAATCAAGTTCTTACCAAATGTGAAGACTAACTTGAAGAAGAAAGAGAAGATGATTGAAGACAAAACCCTAGATTACCAGAGTACTTGCCAAAAACTGATCACAATGGCCGGAGATTAATCAAAAAATTAAGGGGAAGGGAAAGGTGAGGTTGATCGATCAATTTTAGGTTAAATAGGGTCAAATTAATTTTTTACCCCTCCTTTTTGATATTAAATCGGGTCAATTGATTAAATTACTGGGCCTGGGTCTATGAAACCCCAATTACGAGTCATAAATGGCTCTATGACTCATAAGTCATGGTCTCGTAGAACCTCAACACTTAGCAAAATTTCATAAACTTACTTGAGGTCTACGAACCCCATTCATGACTTGTAGATTGATCTATAAGTTGTAAAGTTGGCTAGTGAATTGGAGTGCACAATTTTCCTACTTCCTGAAAATCTCTACGAGATAGTGTGCGATCAGAAACTGCCCTACGACTTGTAGACCCAGTTGTAGAAATTTAACTCGATGCTTTTCTCAGCCAAATTCAATGACTTAGTCCTGTACCTGCATTCTCTTCATGAAATATACAATTACCTAATATAAAACCAACCTAATGTCAAAAATTGCAATCAAAACAAGCAAAAACAACTACCTATGTATTCAAAAATTGAAAATAAACCTATAACTATACTATAACATAAAAAACCTTGGGTTGCCTTCCAAGTAGTGCCTGATTTTTTGTCGCAGCATGACTTAGATAAATTGGTTACTAGACTTCACCAATTGCCCAAACCTCACTCTTGAGCTCATTTGGGTGCTTCATGGACTGACGGATGTCGAAGACAACTTTTTTATCATTTAATCTAAACCTGAGTTGGCCAGTTTCCATATCCACTAGAGCTCGCCACATGGCTAGGAATAGTCTTCTTAAAATGATTGGTACATCAAAATCAACCTCACAATCAAGGATCAAAAATCTACAGGAAATATGAATTTCTGCACTTTAACCAACATATTATAGAGTATCCCCACAGGCTTTTTCACCATTCGATCCACCATTAACAACCACATACTAGTAGATTAAGGGCTCCTAATCCAAGCTTCTTGTAGACCGTAAGGGGCATCAAATTGATACTTGTACCTAAATCACATAGTGCCCTTTCAAACTCCACATCACCTATGGTAAAAACACCCGGATCTTCACGCTTCTAAGCTAAGGACTTCGTAGTGATAACCTGTAATGTTGAACCTCTTGAGAAAGCTCATAATTTATAGTGAATGTCTTGGTGATCAAGTCCTTCATATACTTGGCATACCCTGACATTTACTCCAAAGCCTCAATGAGATGGATGCTAATAGATAGCTACTTAAGTATGGAGAGAAAGTGCTTGAACTTGTCTTCCTCCTCCATCTTTTTAATTCTTTAAGGGAAAGAAGGAGGAGGCAGGGGAGGAGGCATACAGATAGGCTTAAACTTTTATAGCTCTTTAGCTGCTTCACTTACCTCATCCTTACCATGATTATCTCCTTCATCCATATCTTTTGTTGCAACCATCTTCCCACGATCATATTTCGTATCAACTGGCATAGGAGGATCAATAGTGCACTTGCCACCTTTAGTAATAACCACCATACATTGCCCCTCATTCTTAGGATTTTGCACTGTGTTGCTAGCAATGTGCCCTTCTGATGCTGATTCAACTGAGTTGACACTTGACCAAATTGTTGCTCAAGATTTTTTAATAGCCACAGAATGAGACTCTAGTTTCTGCTTTATGCTTGAAATATCTAATTTCATGCCCCTTAGAGTTTCATCTTGTGTTTTGGCCTTCTTCAACAAGTGGTCAAACATCTCCTCAATTCTGGAATTTACTTGTACCCATGTCACGATTATGTGGTGGTACATAAGGACCATTTCTAAAGCCTTCTCTGTGACCCTAATCTGCATCTAGACCTGTGTTCCTATCATAGTAACCACCCCAGTTCTCTCTAAAGCTCCATCTCTACCATAGTTCTGACCTTGGTTTCCTTGACTTTGGTGCCAATATTCCTGATTGGACCCTTGGACGTTGGTCCAAAAACTCTTCGTCAGATCATTCACAAAATAAGCATACTTTCCAAAATATCGCTCCTCATAGATAGGTGCACATAGAGGTTGGTGAGCCACTGCATTCACTCTCTCTTGATTTTGCTTGATCAGCACATCTATGATTGTGCGAAACTGGGCAAGTTATTACATAATCTCTTCATTAATTTTGGCTAACTCTGAACCTACACTAATAGAACATAAACTCTTCATAAAAGCTTTATCCCATTGTCCTCATGCATGATTAGTCTTGACCACTTGTCCCATACACTCAGCAATCCTTGCAAATGGTTGATCTAGAAACATGCCCCCCATGATAGTCTCAGCACAAGCTTGACTGTTGTCATCAAGGGCACAGTAGAAGATCTCCGCCAAGGCATCATCAACTATCTTGTGGTCAAGGATGCTCCTCAGACACTTAGTAAACTGCTCCCAAGTAGTACTTATTGAATTACTACGAAGTTGCTCAAAGTTGTTGATCTGGTCCTTCAATTGAGGCTTCTTCAATCTAGGAAAGTACCTCTCCAAAAAGGCCTTCTATAAATCTGCCCAACTAGTGTTTGAACTTTGTTTGGGAGCTCAGATAGCCATAATGCAGCATTGTCTGTGAGAGATAATGAGAAGACACAAAGTCCCACAGCATCCTAGATAATTTTTGTGTCCTCATCACATCTTACAAGCAAATGCCATATTGTGCAAGTGGCCATGTGGATCCTCTAATAGTAATCCCACAAATAACCCACGATTTTGTAGCATCTGAAGTAACCCACTAGAGACTGTGAACTTTGTGTATGCCAGTAGTGGTGGCAACACAATAACTCCTATCACATCTATAGCCATAGGGTTCAATCTATACTGATTCCACCTGTAAGCATTGTCATTGAAATCTTGAGGCTATGGAATATCCTCCAAATGAAGTGGATTCTCATTCCTATCATCATCATTATTACCCTGATTCAAAGCTGCATCGGCCACATTTTTGGCATTTTCTTGGGCCATTCTCCTTACAATTTGTTGGATCTCTGGATCAAATGAAGTTAAGGGATTGCCTTGGCTCCTAGTTTTGGGCATACACTACTAGTACACCATGCAAAGAAACAAAAATAAAAATAAAAGTAAAATACAAAGGAACTAAGGATTAACACTCGAATTACAATTACTAGTGAATTCAACTAACCCTAGCCATATTCCCGGGCAACGGTGCCAAAATCTTTGATCAAGCCCTAGTTACACCTTATTTTTAGAGGATAAAGTCGTGGTTGTTAATTAGATTGTGAGAATACACAAATAAGCGATCCAAGTAATTAACCAACTCAATTCTCCAAAGAGGGGTGTTGCAATAATTGATAAGAAAGCAAACTAAACTAACTACTATGGGTGAAAGTAAATAATAGAGAGCAACTAGGGTATTATATTCCCATGATTCACCAATTTAGTATCACCGGATAACCCAATTCTTGTCTAAAATATAGCATGCAGGACGGTAATTTAAGTTTACTAAGCCTTTTGGTCAAAGGTGAGAGACAAATTTCACTACATGACTTGGCTCATCTCCATGGCGTGCAATACTAATCATTACATATAAGTCCTGGTCAACCTCCCATTGGCACAGTTCGATTGATTAGACGAGAACACATCATTGAATCCTATTAATCAATCTTTTTTCCTATTCATTACTACCTTGGTGCAGTAAGTAACACTAGGCAAGTTCTAATGTTGGCCACCATTATAAAAAATGCAAAACAAAGAGAATTAATTAATACATGCGTATATCCATTCAAAGAGTTGTAAATTATCCGGGTTTACTTTGTTAGATCTTCATGGTTCCCACAACCCTAGTTGTGGATTTAGCTACTCATGTTATGGGTAGATGAAGAAATTATAAATTGAGAAGACATAATTAAACACTTACCTAATTGAATTAAAATCAAGCAAATCTAAGAAGAATGAGAATCACAAACTTCAAGATCAATTTAACCACAAGTGTTTTCTCACTATCTTCTCTCTCAAGTATTGAGTTCTCTAAGTACAAACCCTAAAAGTACTGAATAATGAATCCTCTCTTTGTACAATAACCTAAAAGTATTATTTATAGTAATTACAATTAAATCCTAAAAAATATAAAACTGATCGGTGGACTCCATGAAAGCTCTCTACGACTCATAATGTGATTTATGAGTCGTAATTGGGATCTCGTAATCATCTTATGGGATCTTGGACTACTCTTCTATGACTTCACTTTGTGAGTCGTAGACTGATTTATGACTCATATTACTCCCTCGCATACTTCAATTGCATCACATTGTCCTTCACTGGAAATCTTCACGAAATCCATATATATGACTCGTAGAATGCTTTATGACTCATATAGAGGTCTCATATAGCTGATCTTCAGATATCATCCTGCACTGGAATTTATCACAAAACTACCTTTATCACTCGTAGAATGCTCTACAACTCACAGAGGGTCTTGTAAATCATCAAAAACTAGAAAACTTTTGTAATTTTGCTGCAAGTCATAGCCAACCTACTTTCCTACAAAAACTAAACTCAAAAACACACAAAAACCATACCGCATTGAGAACAAAAACAAGTTAAGTTTTAAACGTCAAAAGTGTTATATTTTGACAGTACATCAATAGGTGTTAGTGTTATTGTTTGATTTTTGTTGTTGTAGTCATTGTGAGTTGACAAAATTATGAGTTTTTGGTTGGTTGATTTTGGGTATGAGTGTTGTTGTTGTTTGATTTTTGTTGTTGCAGTTATTGTGAGAAAAATATTGTGTTGGTTTGGTTTGGTTGATTTCAAGTAGGATTGACAATAATTATTGGAGTATTACAACAACTGCGTAATTAGGTGTGGGTGTTATTTGTTGCTTGATTTTTGTTATTGTAGTACTTTGTGAGAAAAAAATGTTAGGTTAGTTTGGTTAATTTTGAGTAGGGTTGATGGCACTTGTTGAAGTACTTACAACAACTGGGTAGGGTTGCTCTTGTTGGTGTTGGCTATGGGTATTAATGTTCTTGTTTGATTTTTGTTGTTGTAGTCTTTGTGAGAAATACCTGGTTCGTTGGTTGATTTCGGGTATGGTTGGTTACTCGAATTTAAAGTATTGACAACAATTATTGAACTAATTGGAACAACTGTTGTGGTAGTTATTTTTCTTTGATTTTAATTGTTATGTTTTTTGTTTAGAAAAATATATTGCATGCCCTAATTTTTACTTGGGTAGGGTTATTCTTGTTGGTGTTGTTTGATTTGTTGGACTCTTTGTGGATACATTTTTGGGTATGTGGGTGGAGTTGTTTTTTGGTTGTTATTCTTGTTATACTTTATTGTGAGAAAAGAACACATGTTGTTCATGTAGGTGTCACGACCCAACCCAGGGGCCGTGATTAATGCTGATTGGGCACTCAGACAAACACCAAACCGAAACCACTTATAATGGCTAAGAAGTTTCTCGAAATTTTGGCAGAGTTTCCTCTATTTTACTGACTAAACACACCTGCAAACAGCGAACCCAGCCAACAACAAACATTAATATACATACATACATACATATATATATATATATATATATATGAGGGCCGATAAGGTCACCGCTGTGGTAGAACCGCCCAACAACATATCATACATACGAAGCCATACCAAACACAATCCCCACACCTACATGTATCCACAGACCTCTAAACACACAAACTGGATCATAGGATGGGACAGGGCTCTGTTCTACCCTCGAATATATATACAAATGCAAAATATAGAAAATACGTGTATATGTATATACCAAAAGATCTG
>JAOTQJ010049682.1:0-14559 GCA_025642045.1 Solanum sejunctum
AACTATCATTGGAGTCTACGCGACCTCGCCTATGAGTCATAGAGCACTCTATGAGTAATGGATAACCTTTCGTAAATAAAGGACCTAAAATTCTGAGTTTTTGGAAATTGGTATGAGGCTTCTTTCTATGAGTCATAGACAATATTTCGTTAACAAGGAGATCTGAAATTGGACTTCACTGTCATTTGTCACGAAACCCTCTTTTATGAGTGGTAAAGGGTTCTACAAGTCATAAACTCCTTTCGTGAACAGAAGGGTCTTGAAACCTAAGTCATTAGAATTTACTATGAGACCCCTCTATGAGTCATAATGGCTCTCGTAAACTTGTTTTTGTAGTTTATTCTAAGATTGTTCTCAGCATCTCCTATATATTTACTCCAAACCAGCTGGAAGGAATTAGGGGGTGTTACATTATCTCCCCCTTGGGATCACTCTTTGGTTCTTGTCTTCCAAACTTGATGATAAAAGATTTGGACAACAATCTCATTATAACTCAAACTATCTTTCACTCCAATACTTGTAATAGGCACAACCAATTTTTGATCTCTCAAACACTTTTGAGCATGGAAGTGTGGAAAAATGGGTGGATGGCCTCTAACTCTGATGGTAACTTTAACTCATAAGCCATATCTACCACTCTCTTTATGACCCAATAAGGGTTAATGTACCTCATACTTAGCTTTTCACTCTTTCCATACTTAATCACTGCTTTCGTGAGCAACACCTTCAAATACACTCAATCATTGATCTCAAATTCTAAGTCTCTCCTTCTAACTTTTGTATAGGATTTTGGTCGACTCTGTATAGTCTTTAACCTTTTCGAATGATTTTCACCTTCTCCATAGATTAGTGAACCAAGTTTGGTCCAGTGAAATATAATTTACATACCTCAAACCACCCAATCGGATATCTATACCTCCTCCCATAAAGTCCCTCATATAGCATCTGAATGATCGAACGTAAGTTGTTCTTGTAAGCAAACTCTATCACAGGCAAGTGGTCATCCTAATTACCCTTAAAGTCAATGGCACAGGCTCTCAACATATCCTCCAAGGTTTGAATAGTACGTTCTACTAAGGTGCACCTTCATGCCAAAACCCTCTTGAAATGATCTCTAAAACTAAGCAGTGAATTGGGCTCCTTTATCCCAGATAATAGACAATACGACTCCATAAAGTCTACCAATCTCCTTTATGTATAGTCGGGCATAATCCTCTGCTATATCAGTCATCTTTACTGCCAAAAAGTATGCCTATTTCATCATCTGATCTACTATCATCCAAATCGAATAATACTGTCTATGAGACCTTGGTAAAACAGTGATGAAGTGCATGTTGATTATCTCCCATTTCTACTCTAGAATCTCAAAGTTCTAAGATACTCTGCTGTCATGACCCATGCCTAGGACCTAAACATTACACTACAGATAGGGAACCCGAAGGGACCCCAAACAATCCTCTTAGCGTATCATCACACATCTTTGGTTTCGAAAGCATACAAAAGACATGTACAAATATAAGTAAGGGCAATGGGACTAAGGGAGAAACTTGCATAACCATTGAAGTCAAAAGTCAAGAGTCAAGCTTATACATAGTACACACCTTGTCCAACATATACCTCTAAAACATAGAAAGAGCGGGGGCCAAGACAAGCTACAGGGCTCACCCTCATAGTCAAATGTAATATAAGATAGTATCTCAAAACATAGATAATAAGGAAAGATATAAACTAAAATCCCCAAAATAGAGGACTCACTAACAATATGGAATAGCATTGTCTAGCTAGGCGAGGGAGGAAGATGATGATAAACTCGGGCACCAGTCTCTACATGGTAATATGACATAGCCAGGAGTATATGTTAGTACATTTTAATATACAATGTATGTGGGATACAATGTGACAATAAACAAGTTTCATGACTAAAATGTATACATTAAATAATAGGAATAGTATAGCAATATGGCATGTATGATCGATGCACAAGTAAAACATGTTAGGATAAATCATGCTTGTATAAGATATCATATGTGTAAAAGAGACCAAGTTAGAATTCCCAACATTGGATAGGAGACGTCGTTTACACCTGGACACTCTGGTGGCAAGGTACTACACCCTGTGTATGGTTGATGTCGTTCACACCTGTACACCCTGGGGGTAAGGTACTACACCCCTCATATGGTTGATGTCGTTCACACTCGGACACCCTAGTGGAAAGGTACTAAACAACTCACATTGTTGATACCGTTCACACCTGAACACCCTGGTGGCAAGGTACTCACCCCTCATATGGTCGTCAAGGGACTTATGCACCCGGACTGGACATGGTCTAATATAATACATTATATAATAAACATACATATATATCATGTCCATAAGCTCCGTTTATCATTAAAACATCATATATATCATGTCTCATGCTTTGAACTTTCATGTTCTCAAGAAAACATAACCGGACATTTTATCAAACATCTTGGGGGGGTGTAATTGAGGTAAAACAGAATGTAATCAGAAGATGAAATCATGCAGGAAAATCAGTGGTAAAACCTTTAATCAACAATTTGAAATACACCCAAGACATTTACATCAAAACCCATCATCAAATGCAACATTAGATCCTAGATTTGGATCCGAAAACATGCTTAAACAACCATACATTCATGTATAAAATCACTGTGCAGTAAATTTCTCAATATTCAAGACCCACATATAAAATCAACTTTAAATACTGCATTATTAAGTAAAAGAGGGCTTAGGAACCATGGGTGGAAGGACCCAATGGTTCAACACCACATACCTTAACTTTTGTGAATTTCTTGAAGAAGACTTTAATGGATATTTGAAGCTTGGGTGAGATCCTTGAAGAAATCCTTGAGATTGGCCTTAAGTTTGGGACTTGAATTTACGGTTACAAATGAGTCTAAGTGTTTGGGAAAATATTGGGGAATGCTTTAGGATGATAAGAGTGTGAAATAAGGCTAAGTATAGGTGAAAATACATTTGGGAAAACTTAGGTCCAACACGTAGAAAAATCTGGGCAAACTAGAAAAAGAGACTGCAGGAAAACAATCTCTCCGCCTTGTACAGAGATCGCGGATTGTCTCGGAAAATTGCACCATATGCAAATTTCATAATTTGATTCATTTGATTTGAATTCAAGGCTAGACCTTGTCACACTAATTTAGACCCCCTGAACAAGATTATAAAGTCCAATTTTTAAATTTCAAATAGACTTTTAGATATATCAAAAACAAGATTCTTGGCACTTCCGAGGCACGTTTTCGGGAACTTTTTGGGGTCGTTTCAATATATCCCCCTTGGAATATTTATCCTTGAGTATAGAATAGGTGTACAAGACAAGAATAATCATGAAAAAATTAGCTCCAACATGAATGCAACATTACGTTTAAAACATCACTTTCAAAATCCCATTATAAGTGTGAAATCATCATAAATTGCAAACATAAATAGTAATGCACATAAATGATATAGGGGCTGAAATATAACACTTAATAGGACATAGGTGAATTACAATTAGTAACTTAGGCTTGAGTAGAGTGGAATAGATGAGGGTACCACTATTGCATGTCCGCTTCGGTCTCCTAAGTAGCACTCTTAACTTGTTGGTTCCTCGAAAGGACCTTAATGGATGCCACCTCTTTGTTCCTCAATCTCTTTACTTACCTATACAAGGTCTAAACTTAAACCTCTTCATATGTCAAGTTATCCTTAATAACACCCACAACATCAAGAGGCACAATGGCATTAGGATCACTTACACATATTCTCAACATAGAAAAATAGAATACCAGATGGACCAAATTCATCTCATTAGGCAAACTTAACTCATTAGCCACCTTAACAATCCTTTATACCACCACATAATAAACAACACACGTAGGACTCAATTTTCCTTTATTACCAAAACAAACCACACCTTTCATTGGAGAAACCTTCAAATAGATCCAATCACCCACTTGGAATTCTAGGTTTCTTCTTCTTATATCGGCATAAGATTTTTGACTACTTTTGGCTGTCCTTAATATTTACCTAATCATATTGACCTTCTAAAGAGCATCAGTAAAAAGATCCGGCCCCAACAAAGCTACGTCTCCAACCTCAAACCAACCCACCAGTGATCTATAGCTTTTCCCACAAAGAGCCTCAAAAGGAGCCATACAAATGCTAGAGTGGTAGCTATTGTTGTACGTAAACTAAATCAGTCAAAGATGGTCATCCCAACTACCTTTAAGATCCAATACACAAGCCCTAAGAATATCCTCAAGTGTTTGAATTTTCCTCTTGGCTCGGCTATCCGTTTGAGGGTGGAAGTCGTACTAAGGTGAAATTTAGTTTCAGGACCCTTTTGAAAAGATCTCCAAATGTGTGAAGTAAATTGTGCACGACAATCTAATATAATGGATAAGGGGACCCCATGCAACCTCACCAACTCATTGATGTACAACCTTGCATACTCTTCAGCCCCATATGTAGTCTTGACTAGTAGAAAGCTATCTGATTTCTTCATCCTATCAATCACAACCTATATGGAATCAAAACCTTTTCTAGTCTTAGGGCAACCAACCACAAAATCCATATAAACTACCTCCCACTTCTATGTAGGAATCTCTATGTCTTGGGTTAGGACACTCGGCCTTTAATTTTTGGCTTTGACTTGTTGGAAAGTATGGCAACTCGAAAGAAATTTGTTAATGTCCCTCTTCATGCCTCCCCACTAATACAAATCCCTCAAGTCTTTATACATTTTAGTGGAACCAGGGTGGATCAAATAAGAGGAATTATGGGCTTCATCAAGAATTCTCTCCATCAAACCATCAACACATGGAACACACAACCTACCTTGGTATCTAAGGGCCCCATCTCGCCCTTGGGAGAAAACCTCTATCTTTCCTTCTTTCACCAAAGCCTTTAACTCAAGCAAGGAGGAGTCTAGATCTTGTTTTGATATCACCTCATCAACTAAAGAATATTTAGAACCATCAACCACAACAACACCATCACCTACATCTTCTAACCTCATCCCCAATCTAGACAGCTTATGCACCTCTCTAGCCATCCCCCTTTCATCACTATCCACATGAGCTAGGCTACTCATAGACACCCGAATCAAAGCATCGACCATAACATTTGCCTTATTCAAATGATAATGCACACTCATTTCATAGTCCTTAAGGAGTTCTAGCCACCTGCTTTGTCTCAAGTTAAGATCTTTCTGAGTGAAGACATATTGAAGGCTCTTATGATTGGTGAAGACATCAACATGCATCTCATACAAATAGTGATGCCAAATCTTTAATGCAAACACCATTGCGGCCAATTCAAGATCATGGGTATGGTATTTGTTTTCATGCACCTTGAGTTAGTTGGAAGCATAGGCTATGACCTTACCATTTTGTATCAGTACGCAACCCAAACCAACTCTAGATGCATCACACTACACAACAAATCCCTCAAGCCCATTCGACAATGATAATATAGGAGCGGACACAAGTCTATCATTTAATGTTTGAAAACTTTTCTCATATTCATTGGTCCACATAAACATAACCTTCTTTTGAGTCCATTTTGTCATAGGAGAAACAATGGAGGAGAACACATTTATAAACCTTCTATAGTAACTCGCAAGGCCCAAAAACTCCTAATGTCTGATGGGGTCAATGGTCTAGACCAATTGCTAATCACATTGATTTTCTTAGGATCCACTTTTATACCATCCCCTGACACTACATGAGCTGAGAATGCAATGTTCCTTGTCCTCAAGTGACTACTCAATCTATATAGATAATGAGAAATACATAGCAGCTATACCAATGTCATGTACATCATTCACTCTAATCCAGATACCCAACTATCATTTTCAAAACCAAATTGCAAAGCTACTAAGCACAACCAAAATATGTTGATGAATCTAGTAACCCAACTACGATAACCTAAGGAGCATCAACCATCCACAATCACTGGTATAACAATATGCTAATCAAGTAGTGCAAATGCCCTCACAGAAAAGAAGTTCCTCTTACTCACTCAAAAACAATTTATAATTCAGGGACTGAGGAAGCATTCTCACTCTCACAAATGAAATTCATACAAAATGACTAACACCATAGGCTTGCCTATATACCCATCTTCCAGCTTGGTGATAGAGTGGATTTGGATCACTTTAGGACTTAAGGGATTGTAACATAGGTTCAGGGGACTTTGGTATGACATTTTAGACAAGTAGCGACTAAAAACTATCCTTGAACCATGTTTACCAACACTTTTACCTTCATAACCCAACCATTTTCACTAAATCCACCCTTATTCTCCTGTTTGAGGCTTTCCCTGGGTGCTTTCTTTCTCTTTTTTAGCCGTGAATCAATTTTG
This sequence comes from Solanum sejunctum, assembly GCA_025642045.1. Lineage (NCBI taxonomy): Eukaryota > Viridiplantae > Streptophyta > Magnoliopsida > Solanales > Solanaceae > Solanum > Solanum sejunctum. The sequence goes on from JAOTQJ010049682.1 coordinate 6,385, forward strand.
AACTCTTTTTGTGCTAATCATTTCAACTCAAGACACTTTCTTTGCTTTTTCTTCACCCTTCTCATGATTATTCTTTTCTTTCCTTCTTTCCCAGCTAACCACCTTATTTTTTTTACTTTACTACAATAAAGGCCATCCTCAACTTAGGCTTTTAGCCTGAGGTAAAGTACACAATATCAATGCCTCAAACCTATGCAACCTATTGTAGCGACCCTCAACTTAGGCTTTTAGCCTTAAGCAAGGTTTACATGTTCAAGGATAGACCTGAGCTAATATCAAGGTATTTCATCAAACAAGTTTAAGTTAGCAAGTTGTCAAGAAAGAATGAGTACATGAGAAGCTCAAAAATTTGGAACAATGGATCCACTAGCTCATTTGATAGGTCATTTAGGCAAAAGTGAGCTCACTAAAAGAACAAAGGTTTACGATCCTTTCCAAACCAACCAAATCATCAAGCCAATCTTAAAGTAATAAGGCAAGTTTAGAGTCCATACAAGATGCATGAATGCGGAACAATAAGCTCACAACACACATGGCATTTTACACACAAATCAAGCATAGACTCACAGGTCCTGCTTCCAGCCTCAGCTTACCTTCATAATATCAAGACAAACATTGCTAGATACTCAAAATGTATGAATGCATCAATAACCACAATCTCAAAAATTTTGAGGGTACCTAATTTTTCATTAAAAGTTTAAAAGCATTTAAAGACTGTGTATATGCCAAAAGATAATACTACTATGTATTTACAAACTATCTACACTACCTAAAACATACCGGTTCAATATTAAATATCTATAACGAAAAAGAAACATGACAAGAAAACCTTAGGATAAAAAATAGGAAAAATTATGGACTCAAGGCTACTCAGACTTCACCTTAATCCATAACTTCCTACACTCCCACCAAAATAGAACACTTTGTCCTCAAAGAAAAAACATGAAGAAGCGGTACAAAGGACATACCTTAGGTTGCCTCCTAGGGAGCACCTAATTTATTGTCACAACAGATTGGGAGCTTTTGTGCTCAGGCCTCTTCAAGTCCCAGTCTTTCACTATCTTGATTTCTTCCATGCCACCCATGTACAATTTGACCCTCGAAACATTGACTTTAAAAGTTTTACTGTTGCTGCTTTCTAACTCAATCGATCCATAACTAAAAGCACATACGACTATTAAAGGTCCCATCCACTTAGATCTGAGTTTCCCAGGGAACTGCATCAACCTAGAGTTAGTCTTCCCTTGGTTAGAGTTAGTTGATAAGGAAAATTATGAAAGTTGAAATTGCTAATCATTTGCTCTTAAATTAGGAATAGACCTGTTTTCCACTCAATTTGATCCCCTGAATAAGCATATGAAGTCAAATTTTTGATATCATGCATGAATTTTGATATATATGAAAATTATAATTCCGAGCACTTCCAAGGAACATTTTCAGTCAATTTTTGGAGTCGTTTCAATATCCCCCCTTGGGCATATTCATCCCCGGATGTCAAAGAAATATATATAAGAAGAGTAATCATGAAGAAATCAGCCCCAACAAGAATGTAACAACACACTTAAAACATCATTTTTAAAATATCAACATCAGTGTAAAATCACCATGAATTTTGTCAATATGAACATGAATGTATGCAAATGACTTAGGGGCTGAAACATGAGAAATGAAATTACATAATGACTTAAAATTAGCACCTTAGGCTTGACTAGGATGGAAAAGATTGGGGCATCACGTTTGCATATCCGCCTTGACCTTGCATGTAGCACTTTCGACTTGTTGATTTCTCCAGAAAACCTTAACGGAATCAACATCCTTGTTCCTCAACCTCTCCACTTGCCTATCCAAGATTTCTACTGGAATTTCATCATATGAAAAGTTGTCTTCAACTATCCCCAAAACATCAAGAGGCAAAATAGTGTTAGGAGCACCCACACACTTCCTCTGTAAAGACCCCAAAAAAGTGCCTGAATATGTGCCTCGGAAGTACTTGGAATCGTAATTTTCATATATATCAAAGTTCGTGTGTGATATCAAAAATATGACTTCATATTCTTGTTCAGGTGGTAATTTCCAGTGGAAAATAGGTCTAACCCTAATTTAAGAGCACATAATTAGCAATTTCGATTTTCTAATGTAAATTCTAATGAGGTTGTGTGCCCCTGGCGCGACATGACTAGGCCACACAGATGAAGAAATCTTATTTTTGCGATAGGTCTGTGACACGAAACTGCATATTTTCCTACATAATTAATTTTTATGCGGTCTAAGACTTTTGGATCTTGGGCCTAAGTGTTCCCAAATAGGTAAAAACATATGCTTAGCCATTTTTCACTCTCGTCTCATTCTAAACATTCTCTAGTACTTATTCAAGTACCTAGCTAAATATTTTACTCCTAAACTCATGTCTCAAAATCCTCTCTAGATCTAAGGATTTCCTCTCAAGCTTCTAGTCTACATCTCCAATCTTTATCAAGTTCATCTCCAAAGCTAAGGTATGTGGGTTTCTTTCATGGGTTCCTTTCACCCATGATACCCAAGTTCTTTTACTCAAAATTTCATTATTTAAAGTTGGTTTATTCATGGGTTTTATTAATTATGAAATTCACAACACACTATGTTGGGTTCATGAAATTATGTCTGTTTTAATATATTTGGAGCTATGAATCTAAGGTCTATGGTGAGGATTGATGAAGGGCCTTGATGTATATTGTTTGAGGGTGTTACTAAGTATCTATTGATTGCTTTATACTGATATTTATAGCATGATTTCACTCTTGAATTGCATGGTTTTACACTAGTATTACACATACTCTAAGTGTTTAATAAGATGTCCGGTTATGGATCCTTGAGGAATTGAAAGTCCAATGTATGCCTTATGAGCTGAATGACTATATGATGATGAAATGATGATGAAATAATGATGGAATGATGATGAAAAGGAATGTATGTGTCTAATGATGAAAGTAGTCTGTATATATATATATATTTAAATATATATGATATTATCTCCATTTAGTGTTGGGGATGACCAAGCCTAGCTTGAGGGGTTGTAGGCCCTGGTAACCTATCAAGGGGTTGGTACCTTGGTCACCTAGCTAGGGGGTGGTAGGCTTGAGTAACCTTGTTGGGGGTTGGTACTCATCAACCTTGATGGGAGGTTTGTACTCTGTCAACCTTGATGGGGGGTTTGTACTCTGTCAACCTCGGTGGGGGGTTTGTACCTCATCAACCTCATGAAGGGGTTCGTACCTCATGTCCCTATCTAAGGGGGTGGTAGGACTTGGCTTGCGCTGTAATGGTCACTCTTTACATTTGTATTATTATCTATATAAGCATGATTTTACTTCATGCATCATTCATACATGCCATATTGTTAGTATGCTATTCATTGCTTATGATTATGCATTTTGCCTACAATACCTACCTCTTGTTGAATTGCATCCTACATACTTAGTACATTCAAACTTACTAATGCATATTCTATGCCTACATGATGTTACCATATAGGAACTAGTGTACCGCTTGATCCTCCTCCTCCATGTGGCAAGTATGACTTCTATCAAGCTTGTTGGTGAGTCCTCTATTCCGCGGATGTTATTTATGATCTCTTCCTATGTATTAAGACTTTCTCTCTTGACTTATGAATTGACTGTGAGAGTGAGACCAGTTGCTTTGTCTTGGCTCCTGCTCTTATCTATGTAGTAGCGGTGTTGTTGGACATGATATGTATCTATGCTATGAGCTTGACTTTATTGACTCTTGATGTTTAGGACATGGAAGTTTACCCTTAGTCCCAATTTCTTATTTACGTTTAACACTTATTGTGATTCTAATTGCCTTCACGACCAAGGATGTGTAATGATATACTATGAGGGTTGTTTGGGGTTCCTTCAGGTTCCATATTTGCCGGTCACACCTAGACCCTAGGCTTGGGTCATGACATCCTCAATATTGACACATAAAAGACTGAATGAACAAACTTCATTTTACTAGGCAAATCCAACTCATACGCTACCTTACCAATCCTCCTCATCACTTTAAGGGCTTACTTATCTAGGGATCAACTTACCCTTCTTACCAAAATGAACCACACCCTTCATAGGTGACACCTTCAAATAAACTCAATCACCAACCTTAAACTCAAGTTCCCTCTTTCGTACATTGGCATAAGACTTCTGGCAACTTTGGGATGTTTTCAACCTATCTCTAATCATACTTACCTTCTCCATAACATCCACAACCAGATCTGGATCCAACAAAGCCATCTCACCAACCTCAAACTACCCAATCAGGGATCTATAACGTCTACCATAGAGAGCCTTAAAAGAAGCCATTCTGATGCTAGAATGGTAGCTATTGTTATATGCAAACTCAATCAAAGGAAGATGATCATTCCAACTACCCTTAAGCTCTAATACACAAGACCTAAGCATGTCCTCAATTGTTGAGATAGTTCTTTTGGCTTGGCCATCCGTTTGAGGGTGAAAGGTTGTACTATGCTTTACCTTAGTTCCACTTCCTCTTTGGAAGGTTCTATGAAAGTGTGAAGTGATTTGAGCACCATGATATGATATGATGGAGAAAGGAACCCCATGCAACCGCACCAAGTAATGAATGTGCAACCTAGCATAATCTTTAGCCCCATATGTAGTCTTAACCGATAGAAAGTGAGACAATTTTGTCATCCTATCAACCACTACCCAAATGGAAGCAAAACCCTTTCCAGTCTTGGGCAATTGAACCACAAAATCCATATTAATCACCTACCACTTCCAAGTATAAATCTCAATGTCTTGGGTTAGTCCACCAGGCCTTTCATTTTTTATTTTGACTTGTTAGCAACTATGGCAACCAGATACAAATTTGGCAATGTCCCTCTTTATACCTCTCCACTAACACATGTCTCTCAAATCTCTATACATCTTAGTAGACCCGAGGTGAATAGAGTAAGAAGAACTATGAGCCTTATCAAGAATCTTTTCCTTCAAGCTATCAACACAAGACACACACAACCTACCTTGGTACCTAAGGGCACCATCTTTCACTTGGGAGAAAACCTCCACATTGCCCCCTTTCACCAAGAGCTTTAATTCTAATAAGGAGGGGTCGAGATCTTGCTTAGTTTTCATCTCTTTAACTAATGAAGATCTAGAACCATCAATAATAACAAAACCACCAAGAACATCCTCTTCTAACCTAAATCCCAGTCTAGCTAACTGATGGACCTCCCTGGCCATCCCTATGCCACTATAATCAATATGAACTAGGATACTAATAGACACCCTACTCAAAGCATCTGCCACAACATTAGCCTAATTGGAATGATAATGCATACTCATATCATAGTCCTTAAGGAGTTCTAACCACCCTTTTTTGTCTCAAGTTGAGAACTTTTTGAGTGAAGACATATTAGAGGCTCTTATGATCAGTGAACATATCAACATGCACCTCATACAAATAGTGACACCAAATATTTAATGTAAATACAATGATAGCTAACTCAAAATCATGGTTAGGATAATTCTTTTCATGCACTTTGAGTTGTCTAGAAGCATAGGCTATCACCTTACCATTTTGCATTAACACATAACCCAAACCACCCTGAGAAGCATCACAATACACAAAAAATCCTTCTAGACCTTTCGGAAGTGACAACATAAGAGCAAACACAAGATTTTCTTTCAATGTTTGGAAGTTTCTTTCACACTCATCGAACCACATAAATATGGATTTCTTTTGAATTCACCTGGTCATGGGTGAAGCAATAGAATAGAAGCCATTAATAAACCTCCGATAGTAACCCACTAAGCCCAAGATACTCCTAATATCTGATGGGGTCAATATTCTAGGCCAATTTCTAAACATATTTGTCTTTTTAGGATTCACCTTAATACCATCCCCCGACACCACATTACCTAGAAAGGAAACTTCTTTCAACAAAATTCATTCTTCTCATACTTAGCATACAACTTCTCTTCCCTCAATCTTTGCAATACTACCCTAAAATGACCCACATGCTCCTTCTCACTATGAGAATAAATTAACATATCATCAATGAAGACCACAACAAACGAATCAAGGTAGGATTTGAAGACCCTATTCATAAGATCCATGAAGATATCCGGTGCATTGGTCAACCCAAAGGATATACAACAAACTCAAAATGCCCATACCTAGTCTAGAAGTCCATCTTGAGAATGTCACACTCCCTCTCTTTCACTTGATGATACCCAGATAGAAGATCAATCTTAGAGAAGTGACTAGCCCTTTGCAACTGTTCAAGAAAATCATCAATCCTTGGAAGAGGATACCTATTCTTGATGGTGACCCTATTAAGTTGCCGATAGTCAATATACATTCTAAGGAGCCATCCTTTTTGTTCTATAACAACACCAGTGCACCCCAAGGTGATTGGCTAGGCCTAGTAAAATCCTTCTCCAACAAGTCCCTCAATTACTCCTTCAACCATTTAACTTCGTCGGGGCCATACGCTAAGGGGATAGAAATGTTTTGAGTATCGGGGAGGTGGTCTATACCAAAATCTATTTTCTTTTTGGGAGGAACACTAGGAAGGTCCTTTGGAAAGATATCAAGAAACTTATTTACACCGAAACTAACTCTGTGGGAAGGATTTTAGACTCCACATCCCTAATGCTCATAAGATGATAAAAACACCCGTTAGAGCTCAACTTCGGGCTTTAATGCAAGAGATGAATCTATCCATCACCTCCAAATCATGACTCTCCAAATCAAGGATGGGTTCATTTGTGAACTAGAGTTTGACCCTATGGCTTTTTCAATCAATGAGGGATAGTATGCATGTAACCAATTCATCCCAAGAATGACATCAAAATCAACCATATCTAATTAAACATGATCACAAGGTAATATTTTATGCAAGATGCAAATGAGACAATTCTATAGACCTTTTTACCAACAATAGAAGCACTAATAGGAGTAGATATCTCACAAGACTCACATAATAATTCGGTCTTAACATGAAACTTTTTGGCAACAAAGGGGGAAACAAAAGAAAGAGTGGCACCCGAATTAGTCAATGCATACACATAAAAATTAAAGACTTTTAACATACCAGTAATAACATCAGGCAACTCAGCAACTCCTTGCCTCCCATGCAAAGCATAGAATTGATTGTGCCTTAGGGAACCACCTTGTTGACCACCCCTTCCCAAGGGAACGACATTAGCACCTTATTGACGAACCACCTTGCCCTTGTTGCAATTTTGGGGGCAATCCATCAGCTTATACCTAACTTCCCCACAACTATAACATGCATTAGTATCTCTCAAGCATGGGATAATATGACCCTTACCACATCTTGGACACCCACCATTAGGAACCACATCCCCAATACCTTGACCCCTTGGAAGGTTATTGGAAACCCTCTTATTAGATGCATGAGAACATCTTTGGCCTTGATAGAACTAGCCACCCTTTCGACTATGGAACTTTCCTCAAAACAGGCCCTCTTCGCCTCATACCCCCTTCTCTTCCTGAATATCTCCTCCTCTATTTGTTAAACATAGGTAACATGAACAAATCCATGTCACTAATCAACATAGGGGACCAACATTCTTCAGTCACCAAATTGGATACATCCATCAAAAATTTATTCATTCTAAACCTTGGGTCAGCCACCAAGTGGGGAGCATATTTAGAGAGTTGAGTGAACTCGAGGGCATACTCCCTCACACTTATAGACCCTTGTCTCAAATTCATAAACTCCACCAATTCGGCTTCCCTAAGCTTAAGAGGGAAACAACGATTAAGGAAAGCCACCTTGAACTCCTCTCAAAACACCACATTATTGATTTCCTTCTCCTCCTTCCATTGGTTAAACTATATTTGTGCCACCCCCTTGAGTTGGTAAGCTACCAACTCTGCCTTCTCCTCCGATTTAACACCCATAATAGCCAAAACCTTGTACACCTCATCAATGAACTCTTGAGGGTTGTTATCTACCTTTGACTCATAGAATTGTAGGGGATTCATTCTCATAAAGTCTCTCACTAGAGATGCAAAGTGTAAGAGAGTGATGGGGTTAGGCCCCTTGATTGGGTTAATTAGCCACAACTTGTACAAGAAAAGTAAGAGCATCCCGAACCTCACCATGAGCTGCTTGGTCATCGAGAGTGCACGCTCTTGTTCCTC
>JAOTQJ010049693.1:0-14559 GCA_025642045.1 Solanum sejunctum
TCAATTGATTGCAAGACTTCCTTTCCTTCTTCCTCTCCTTCTCTTCTTCTCTTCTTCAAAGTGTAGATATATATATAAGCTTAAAACAAGAGTAACATTCTTCTTCTTTTTTTTGAACAAGAAGGGTATTTATAGAGGCCAACCTTTTTAAAAATTACACCCTAGGGCTCCTAGTTAGCCCATTGCTCAATTAGGTCCCCAAACTTTTCTATTTTAATCCAATTGAGGACTTCCGACTCCAACTTAGAATTTATGCTCCAATTATAATTAAGAACCGCGAACTTACTAAATTTAAAAAAAATATGTCATGTTCGTCAACTTTTCCAATAAAATGGTTTACTTCGATTGAATTAATTACGGGGTATAACATGGAGCCCCTAATGTTCTTTCTGATTTGCAAAATAGAGATAAACATCCATCAGATTGTTTTACTCCACCATCATAATTTCGTTCTGGACTATTGAACTTTGTATCAATGTTATGCAAATACCTTGAACATAAATTTATTTATTCATTTGCAAGGTAAATCTCTGCTATACAACCTTCTAAACAAACCCTATTACAAATGAGTGTTTTCAAGAAATATAACCATAGTTATATGGGATACATCCATCGATATTGAAAAGGTCCACCAAGCTTAGCTTCATTTTCTAAGTGAATAGGCAAGTGTACCATGAAATCAAAAAATGAAGGAGGGAATACCTTTTCTAACTTGCAAAGTGTAACAGGAATTTGAGCTTCAATTTGCTCCAAGTCATCAGACCTTAATACATTGGCTCCAAGCATATTAAAAAATAAAGACAACTCAATAAGTGGTTCACACACTGCTATTGGATAACATACCACATACTGCAAGAGGGAGCAAATATTGTAGAAGAACATGACAATCATAACTCTTTAGGCCAGAAATCTTGTGATCTTTCGAATTAACACATTGAGAAATATTGATGGAAAATTCATCCGACACCTTTAAATTCTTCAAAAAAAAAGATATAAATTGTGCTTTTTTTGTGGAGATAATGTGTGACATGCCATTGGAATTTCACATTTTTCACCTTTTCTTATTGGATGCAACTCGGACCTAATTTTCATTTCTTGAAAATCTAGCCGAGTTTGGATGGTGTCCTTGGTCTTTCCTTTGACATTCATAACTGTCCCCAAAATACTATCACATATATTTTTCTCAATATGTATAACGCCCAAACTATATCGCAATTAAAGATAATTCCAATATGGAAGATCAAAAAAGATACTCTTCTTATTCCAATTATCTTTTCGACCACCATGTGATATTTTGACCCTTTTTTTAGATCCTTTGTTAATTGTAAATCTTCCAAATTTTTAACTTGTTCAAGTAACTCAATACTAGAACACTTTTTTGGTGGAAGCCTTTTCTCTTTTGTGCCATCAAATGACTTTTTATCATTTCTCCATTTGTGATTAAGAGAAAGATAACGTCGATGACCCATAAAATACTGTTTCTTACAATTGGCCAATCTAATTGAGGAAGTGTCTTTGTTGCAACATGGGCATCCCAATTTTCCTTTTGTACTCCATCCAGATAAATTTTCATATGCTAAAAAGTCATTGATGGTCCATAACAAAGAAGCATGTAACTAAAAATTTTGTCCGGTTGATGCACCAAAGGTCTCAATACCGACCTCTAATAACTCCTTCAGTTCGTCTATCAAGGGTTGAAGATAAACATCTATTGCATTTTCTGGACCACCTGGACCAGGAATAAGCATGGACATAATAAAATTTTTATATTTTATACACAATTGAGGTGGTAAATTATAAGGAACAAGTACCATAGGTCAAATACTATATGAGGTTGTTGAGTTTTGAAATGATTGAAAAATATCAGTCACAAGTCCAAGTCAAATATTATGAGGGTCAGTCTCAAATGAAGGATAAAGCTCATCAAAATATTTCCATGCCATTGAATTATCTGGATGCCTCATTGTACTATCATCAACTCTTTCATCATGACGTCATATCATTAGAGAAGATGTCTTTGAAGACATAAACAACCTTTGAAGCCTAGGCTTCAATGGAAAGTAGCGTAAAGTCTTTACTGCTATCTTTTTACCCTTTTTATGCTTTTTTTTCCTACTATATTTATTAATTTTCCATCTAGAAGTACCACAAACTTTACAAGAATCAAGTAACTTGTCCTCCTTTCAATATAACATGCAATCATTTCAATAAGCATCAATCTTTTCGTAGGAAAGCCCAAGGTTCTTAATTACCTTCTTTGCCCCATAATATGAATTTGGCAAATTAGCTCCATAAGGCAATAACTCATCTTTTAATATTTTCAACAACATCATAAATGGCTCATTAATCCAACGACCCATACTTTTTATGTGAAGCAATTTGATCAAAGTTGAAAGCTTTGAAATTTTTGAACCTTCATACAGTGGCTTCAATTTAGGCTATAAAATTTTTGCGCTTCAATATTTTGTTCCTCTTCAAGAGAATCATCATTAGAAATATCTGCATTATTTTCATAATGATTAGAATAGATATCTCTCAAAATTTCTCGTATTTCATCCTCGCGCTCACAATCATTGACTTCATTACAATCTCCATCTTCACATTCTGATTGTGTCTCACCTAAGACTTCTCCATGATGATACCAAATGGTATAATTTTTAATAATTCCATATACTAGCAAATATGTTTCGACTGTCTCACGTGTTCCTAATGTTGTATTACAACATTTAACACATAGACATCTTATTTCATATAATTCTCCTATTTTTTGAAAAGCATAGTTCAAAAATATTTGTACACCGGCTAAGTAGGCTTCATTAAGTCGATCATGAACAAGTTGTATCCATGGCTTACTTGGTGCCATAACCTTGGATTATAAATAAAAGTTAAATTAGCACAATTTCAGAATAATAAATTAACTAAGAGGCACATAACTTTTTATTAAATATGTCAACTAATCTTAATGATTTATAATAAACAAGTAAAATAGACTACTAATATTGAACTTTTTCATTGAAGTTGTGTTACTACAATAAAACTAAGTGGACTTGACATATATAGTAATCTAAATCTAAAAGTGAGCTTTAAATAAATATAGCATTATAGTCCAGATAAACATAGTATTATCTCTAGGAAGTATGTATTAATTATTAAATCGCCTAAAAGTTTCTTCCTTGAAAGTTGTCCACATAAAAGTTCCTTGCTAGACAACAGTTAACTTTTTAACCCCTAAAACTTCAATATCATAGGAAAACATTAAAAACTCAAAAAGATTCAATGTCATAAGGCATAAAAGCCTGGGCATACACCAGATCACACCACGGCAAAATATTCATGTCATTTTGACTACTTCTTTTTGAATTTTTGAATGTACAGACAATACAAGTCACAAAATGTTGATACTTTTAAACATAACAATTCCGAACTTACTGCTTTAACTGAGGAAACATGGTATTCTCTACCGGGAAGGTTTAACACATTGAATGGTACTCTTATTCTGTAAAAGTCATCACCTTCCAAGAGTTTTTGTATCAAATAAAATTCATAAATTACGAGTCAAAAATACAACAAAGCCATTATGATTGTAAGAATGAAAAATTGAATTACTTTGAAATCCTTCTTCTCTGTTCCAGTAAAAGCAGTTGTGGAGAAGTAAAGTTTTGTCAATGTTTGCATCTCATGAAATATATGAACTAAAATTACAGATTCTGATGGTAAAAATACCCAACCAGATCATCATCTAGTTAGGAAATAAATTGTATTGACTAAGAAAATTTGACACTTCAAGCAACTTATAACAAAATTTTAGCAGGAAAAATTATAAAATAAACTCTCCAATATCTCCTGTTTTACCCTTAAAACCCTAGTTTTACAACCAATACTAGCTTTACAGCCAATACTATCATTTTTAGTCCTAAACCAAAGGAATTAGTATCTTCAAGAGTCTACAAACAAAATATTCAATCCTCCAAAAAAAAAATGGTTGAAACTTTTTTAGATTTTACTAGAAAAGAAGAAGAAAGAGATTAGTCAGATAAAGAAGGAAGAAACTTACCAGTGGTAGATTAAAAGTTTAGCTACCCTTTCATGATTTCTTATATGAGTTTAGAAAATTTTGCAAAAAAATTTTTTTATACTTGATCCTGCGCTACAGATTGTTGATGCTGCGCTACACAAATTTTTGATGTTGTGCTACACAGATTATTGATGTTGTGCTATAAATGGGGACTAGCTAATGTATTCAACGTTAGAGAGAGGGTGAAAAAATATATATTTGGGGGATTTGAGATATATATATATATATATATATGTATATATATATATGTATAGATAGATAGATAGATAGAGAGAGAGAGAGAGAGAGAGAGAGAGAGAGAGATACATAGATAGATACATACATAGATAGATATATAGATAGATAGAGAGAGAGAGAGGGAGAGAGAGAGAGAGAGAGAAACTTTTAGTCTTTATTAGTGAAATATTTTTCATTCCCACTATTCACTTATATCTCCCGCTGAAATTTTAGTGCCAGCGACCAGGTAATAGCATTTTTAGAAAATAAAATAATAAACTATAGATCAGTATATAAAATCATCCCTATATGTATATTTAGGGACCATATTTATTACTTGTCCCTAAATTTTGATCTTTAATAAGTGTTTTTCTTGTAGTGTCCATCGAAGCAAGTCTAAGCCCATAAATATTTAAAATAATCATATTTTTAGTAACCTGTAATTAAAAGAGAATCATAACATGAGTATCTATTTGACATACTTGACCCCCAATAGTGAGCCTAACTTGAAACATGAGAATAGATCATAATCATACATGAACCCTTGCTTTAACATGAATAGTTCATATGAGGTAAAATCTTGAAAATAGGGCTAATATTCATACTCAGTTAATCATAGATAATTTCATGAATTCATAACATACTTGATAGCCCATATTCATTATGAAGTAACTTGACTTGTAAAATATGTAATTAACTTGAGAATTCTTGACTTGACATTTCATCGAACACTTAGCGAGCACATATGAGAACATGTTTAAAATCATGCAAAATGCAAGATGTGATGAGCCGCTCAAAATTTGTCCAAAAATATCTTGAAAACATCCATGGCAAGTTGGAGCACTCCAAAATTCTCTAGAATTTCCTAAAGACATGTAGATCTTGCAAGATGGGCCTGGAAGCTTCCAGAATATTCAAGACTAGGTAGAGAAGTCTTGCCTTGTAAATATCTTAAATACTTTTATAAAGCTTTCTAGAGGAGCATTTGTATCCCTTAGATCAAAATAACCCTAGCCATCCATTTAGGAAGTGGAGTAGTATAAATAGCACCCCTAGGCTTTCATTTTCACTATCAAGCAAGCAAAAGCAAGTCTTAAGCAAAGAACTGTAAAGCATCCAAGTTTTCTTTAATACAAAGTTCTTTCTTTGTTCGCTCCAAAGTTCTAAGTTCCTTCGTAAAGTTTTTTAGCTTAGTCTTTTCAAAGTTCTACTAAGCATTGAGAGTTAGGCTGACTAACAACTCGAGCGGTAAAAGTTTGCTAGGTCGCACGGTACGTCGGAATCACGACTACGTCCATGACAAAGAGTATAGGACATGAAAAAGTGAAATCAATGTATCTTAAAGTCATGTAAATCAGCCTACCAACATCATGGTAAAACCCCATCATGGTTAACTTATAAATCTTATTAAAACTTCACAATAGTTCATAAATTCCATAGCTTGAATCATGTATAGTCTCAATAGACAAAGATTAGTACATAGTATAACCATAAAATAGCTATTCATGCATAACCAATCATATTTGATAAAACCTCAACACAAATCATGCTCATATTTCTTAATAATAGATACCCATAGTTAATACATTTTTAAATAATGCAATTTTTATAAAATAGAAAGATTAGGCTCCATGGGTGAAAGGATCCAATGGATGAAATCCACATACCTTAAACTTGGGTTTTCTTGACATAGACTTGAAGGAGACTTGAAGCTTGAATGGGGTCCTAGAGATTTGAAATTACGCTTGAGATACCTAAATTTTGATGAGATATTTGGTTAAGTCTTGAAGAGAATTTTTAGAGGGTCTTGAGTGATATAGAGTTAAAAAAATGGCTAAGTATAGGTGTTTTCACATATAAGTGGGCATGGAGCCGACTATAACCCCCATGGCCCTTGACTTGAAATGAAAAACTAAGGAAAATAATTCTCTAGTCCGCGTCAGGTACGCAACATGGACCCATCATGTAGGCAACTCCAACAGTGATCTGCCCCTGGCACATCGCAGCCACAACGTGGATGACTACTAGAAATCAAATTTTTTGCAAAAATATTTTCTCACTACAGGTCCTCTAAAATCGGGATTATAGTCATTTCCCACACGATTTTAGCCTCTGTCAAGAATATGAAGTTGAATTTTTGATATATTATGCACGATTTTTGAGATATATGAAAATTACGATTATGGGCATTTTCACAGCACATTTTTGAGGCATTTTTTGAGTTGTTTCAATATCTCCCCCTTGGGAACATTCATCCTCAAATGTCAAAGAAATGTACACAAGAGAAAGAATCATGAAGATTTCAACCCGACATGAATACAACAATTGCTCTTAAACATCATTTTCAAAAATATCAACATAAATGTCAAAAAAATACTATAAACTAGTCAATATAAACATAGATGCATGCAAAATGACATAAGGCCAGAAACTTAAGACTTGAAATTATATAGGGGACTTAAATTAGTACCTTTGGCTTGAGTAGAGTAGAAGAGATATAGATATCTCTTTCTGATGTCCACCTCTGATTTCCATATGGCACTTTCAACTTAATTGTTGGTTCCTTCAAAAGGACCTTGACGGAAGCTAAATTATTGTTTCTCAACCTCTTCACTTGTTTATCCTAAATCTTCACCAGGACCTCCTCATAAGACAAATTATCTTCTACAACATCCAAAGGCAGTATAGCATTAAGGTCACCTATACACTTTTTCAACATGGACACATGAAAGACCGGACATAGCATGTCCATCTCCATAGGCAACTCCCACTCATATGCAACTTTACTAGTCCTCCTTAAAACTCTATGAGGACCTACCTTGTGCTTAACTTTCCCTTGTTACCAAATTGGACCATACCCTACATAGGCAAGACTTTCAAGTAAACCCAATCACTAATCTTAAACTCAAGATCTCTTCTCCTCACATTGAAATAGGACTTTTGTCCACTTTAGGCTATTTTAAATCTCTCCCTAATCAACCTCAACTTCTCCAAGGTATCCATGACAAAATTTGGACCTAGCAAAGTCATTTTTCCTACTTCAAACCATCCAACTGGGGATCTACAATACCAACTATAACGAGCTTCAAAAGAAGTCATACCAATGCTTGATTGGTAGCTATTGTTGTACGCGAACTCACTGAGTAGAAGATGTTTATCCCAACTACCCTTAAAATCCAAAACACAAGCTCTAAGCATATCTTCAAGAGTTTAGATAGTCCTCTCAGCTTGGCCATCCATTTAAAAATGAAAAGTCGTGCTAAGCTTAACCTTGGTACCAAGACCTCTTTGGAAGGACTCTAAAAGTGAGAAGTGAATTGAGCACCTTGATTTGAAATGATAGACAAGGGCACCCCATGCAATCTAACAAACTCATATATATATAACTTGGCATAATCTTCGATTCCATAAGTAGTATTGACTAGTAGGAAGTGATCCAACTTTGTCATTCTATCCACCATGACCCAAATAGAATCAAAGTATTTTCTAGTCTTAGGCAACCCATCCACAAAATCTATGTTGTCTTCTTCCCACATCAAAGTAGGAATCTCTGTATCATGGTCTAGCACACCAAGCCTTTGATGTTCGCCTTTCACTTATTGGTAATTGTGACATCCGGATATGAACTTGGCAATGTTCCTCTTCGTACCACCCTACAAGTATACTTTCCTCAAGTCTCAATACATCTTTGTAGAACTGGGGTGAATAGAATAGGATGAAATTTGGGCCTCCTTCAAGATCAATTCTTTCAAATCACCAACACTTGACACACAGAGTCTATCTTGGTACCTAAGGGCACCATCTCCCCCTTGGGAGAAAACCTCCACTTTACCACTCTCACCAAGGCCTTCAACTCTAGCATGGCAAGGTCAAGATCTTGTTTTACCTTTACCTCCTCAATTAAGAAAGATTTAGAACTGTCAACAACCACTACACCACCAATATCAACCTCATCCAACCTAACCCCCAACCTATCCAACCGATGAACCTCGCTAGCCAACTCTTTGCCACCATCATCAACATGAGCTAGACTACCCATAGATACCCTACTTAGAGTATCGAACACAAAATTAGCTTTGCCTGGTGATAATATACACTCATATCATAATACTTAAGGAGCTCTAACCACCTTCTTTATCTTAAATTAATATCTTTTGGGTGAACCCATATTAGAGACTCTTATGGTCGGTAAACATATCAACACAAATCACATACAAGTAGTGATGCCAAATTTTCAAAGAAAATACTACAGCCGCCAATTCAAGATCATTGGTAGGAGAATTATTTTCATGCACCTTAAGTTATCTAGAGCCAAATGCTATCACCTTACCACTTTTCATCAAAACACACCCCAAACTAATTCTTGAGGCACCACAATATATAACAAATCCTTCCAACCCTTCTAGTAGAGCCAAGATAGGAGCGAAAATGAACTTATCTTTTAACGTTCGAAAACTCTTTTCACACTTATCAGTCCAAACAAATTTTCCCTTCCTTTGTCTCAATTTAGTCATAGGAGAAGTAATAGAAGAGAAACCATTCACAAACCTCCAGTAATAACTCGCCAAACCCAAGAAGCTTCTAATATCTGATGGAGTCAAAGGCCTAGGCCAATTTCTAAACACCTTTGTTTTATTTGGATCCACCTTAATGCCATCACACGACACCATATGCCCCAGAAACCAATCTCTTTCAACCAAAACATACATTTCTCATATTTTGCATACAACCTTTCCTCCATCAAGATTTGCAACACCACACTCAAGTGATCCACATGGTCCTCCTCACTATGAGAGTAAATCAAGATATCATCAATAAAAACTACCATAAACAAGTTGAGGTAAGGTTTAATGAACCTATTTATAAGATCAATAAATATAGCCCATGTATTAATCAACCCAAAAGACATAACCACAAACTCAAAGTGCCCATACCTAATCCGAAAAACCATCTTGGAAATGTCATACTCCCTCACTTTCACTTGGTGATACCTAGACCAAAGATCAATCTTAGAAAAGTGACTAGCCCCTTGAAGTTGATCAAACAGGTCATCATTTCTTGGTAGAGGGTACTTGTTTTTTATGGTGACTCTATTAAGTTATCGATAATAAATGAAAATTCTAAGTGAACCATCCTTCTTCTTCACAAATAACACTGGTGCACCCCAAGGTGACTTACTAGGCCTTATTAAATCCTTCTCTAATAAATTCCTCAATTGTTACTTCAACTCTATCGAGAAATATGGTAAGGGGAATTAGAAATGGGTTGAGTATCGGGAAGTAGGTCTATACAAAACTCTAATTTTCTTTCAGGAGGAACACTGAGAAGCTCATTGAGAAATACATCAAGAACTCATTAACCACCCGAACTGACTCAATAGGATGAACTTTGGACTCTAGATCCCTAATCCTCACAAGATGATAAAGACAACCTTTAGAAATCAACTTTTGGGCCTTAAGACAAGAAATACATCTACCCTTGACCACTGCACCATGACTTTCCCACTTAAGGATGGGCTCATTAGGGAATTAAAATTTAACCCTATTGGTTCTACAATCAATAAAAGCATAATATACATGTAACCAATCCATCCCAAGAATGATATCAAAATTCACTATATCTAATTCAACAAAAGCACAAGGTAAGATTTCATGTAAAATAAATACGGGGCTATTTTTATAGACTCTTTTAGCAATAGTGGACTCACCAACGGGGGCAGACACTTCATAAGGCTCATACAATACTTCGGGACTAACATGAAGTTTTTTGGCAACAAAAGGAGTAATGAAAGAAAGAGTGGCACACGGGTCTATCAATGCATACACATCAAAATAAAAAACCTTTAACATAACAGTGACGACATCGGGTACCTCATTCACCCATTGTCTATCTTGAAGAGAATAGAATCTATTTTGCCTTGGTACATGCCCTTATTGTCCTCCTCTTCCCCTTTGACCTGCATTTGCACCTTGGCCTTGTGGACGACCATCTACACCTTTGTTTGTGCATGAGGACAATTAATAATTTTGTGACCTATCTTACCATAATTAAATCAGGCATTAGAATTTCTCAAACATGGACCACTATGATTCTTTTTGCACCTTAGTCATCTAGGTTTTACCATTCCTCCATTATTGCCTTGGAATCTTTGATTAGTCACCCTCTCGTTGGAAAACCTCTTATTGGAAGTACTGGATAACCCTTGGCCTTGGAACTTATGGCCTTGAGGAAATTGGCCACCTTAGAGACTTGGAACCCACCTTAAAATCAATCTCTCTTGGACTCACCAACCCTTCTCTTTCTAAGCTTTTCCCCCTCTAATTGCTCAACATATGTCATGAGCCGAGACAAATCCATGTCCCCTACTAGCATTGTGGTAAGGCATTATTAATCAACCAAGTCAGATACACCTCACATAAATTTATTCATCCTTGACCTATCCTCGATAACCAATTGTGGAGCATACTTGGAGAGTTGGTTGAACTTGAGGACATACTACCTCACACTCATAGTCACTTACTTTAGATTCATAAATTCCATAATCTTCGGCTTCCTTAACTAAATAGGAAATAATTGGTCGAGAAAGGTAACTTTGAACTCCTCCTAAGGGATAACATCATTATTGCCCTTTTACATCTTCTATTGAGTGAACCACATTGAGCCACCCCTTTGAGTTGGTAGTCTGCCAACTCCGCTTTTTCCTCCAAATTAACCCCAATAATGGACAACACCTTATATACCTCATCAATGAATTCTTGGGGATCCTTATCCACTTTGGACCCATAGAACTCTGGTGGATTCATCCTAGTAAAATCCCTTACCCTTGAGGACAAAGTAGGAGCATAAAGGGATTAGGTCCCTTGGTTGATTTGGTTGGTCATAGCATAAGCCAACATTGCAATAATATCTCAGAATTCTTCTTGGCCTACCCCTCCTTCTTGAGGAGTAGGAGGAGTCAGTTGCTCCTGGCTGTACGGGATCTTCTTCCTCTTGGAATTAGCATGATCTAGAATAGCAATAAATATTCATTAGGTAAAAGCCTTATCTTAACTTCTATAGCACGACATAGATCATAAAAAAGGGAAATATTTCCTAAAATGTCTCATAGCCTCTTACTCATAGTTGTGGTGTACTTCACAACCATGAACAAGATGCTAATCGATGTGGTGTGTTAGATTCGGAGGACCATTAATAACCTAGCGCTCTAATACCAAGTTTGGCATGACCCAAGCCTAGGGCCTAGATATGACACAGTGAATAGGAACTCGAAGAGACCTAAAAAAGCCTCTTAACATATCAATCACATATCCTTGGTCATGGAAGTAAAGTAAACATTAACAAGAGATATATAAAATGGGAAGTCGGACTAAGGGAAGTCTTGAATATAAACAAGGCATAAGAGTCAAGCTCATAACACAATAACATCATAATATCCAACATACACCTCTAAACTTGGAATGGAGGCGGGGCTAAGACACTTTCTGGGCTCTCTCTCATAATATCAAATGTTCAACATAAAGAAGTCTTAGAAATAACAAGAGAAAAGTAGATAGTGTCCATGAACTTGAGGACTCACTAAACTTGTCTTTGAAGTATCTCACTAGCCACGTGGAGGATGATCTAGAGGAGATCCAGTCCCTACATGGTGTTAACATGTAGGCATAAAGCATGTGTTAGTACATTTGAATGTACTAAGTACGTAGGATGCAATGCAACAAGACATAAGCCGATGTAGTAAACATACACAGTAATAGGCAATAGATAAGCACAATTCAATATGGCATACATGATCAATGCTTGAAGTAAAATATGTTTATGAATCATTCAACTTGCATAGAACATGACACATTTGTGGGATAAGACCTCAACCGACAAAGAATAACACTGAGCTAGCTACAACTTAATATCCCAATGATTACCCCTCATCCGTAAAGAAGTGGACTACTTACCAAAGTAAACCATACTTCATCTTATGGGAGCCCATCCCATTTTGGAGAAGTAACCCGTCTTACGGGAACACATCCTATTTCGGGGTGGATTTTATGATAAATTGCACTAAATAAATCCACTAGTATAGCAAGGGTATAACATAATCCTATGTTAGCACATAGTCTGAGGAAAAAGTATAGACCTTTGAAGATAGTCCATGCCAACATCCAATCCATCGATACTAAGTCTAAACCCACAAAATACTTGAAATAATCATATCCTTATTAACTTGTAATAAACATAGAATCATAACATAAGTAGCTCTTAAACATACTTGACCTCTAATGGCGAGCCTAACTTGAAATGTGAGAATAGATTATAATCATACATGAACCCTTGCTTTAACATGAATGGCTCACAAGAGGTAAAATCTTGGAAATAGAGCTTAACTTCATACTTGCATAATCATAGATAATTTCATAAATTCATAACATACTTGATAGCCCATATTCATCATGAAGTCACTTAATTTGTAACACAATGCTTGAGACACTTGAATTTGGATGAAATATTTGATTAAGTCTTGGAGAGGTTTTTAAGAGGGTCTTGAGTGGTATAGAGTAGAAAAATGGCTAATTATAGGGGTTTTCACACATAAGTGGGCATGGGGATATGACCTCCAAGGCCCTTGGGCCAAAATAAAAAACCAAGAAAAATAATACACTGGTCCGTGTTAGGTCCACGACACGGACCCATCACGCAAGCAACTCCAACACTGATCCGAATGGCTACTGAAAGTCTAATTTTTGCAAAAAATATTTTTCCTATGGGCCCTCTATAATTAGAGTTATACCTATTTCTGAGTCAATTTTGCCCCCTGATCAAGAATATGAAGTCGAATTTTTGATATTGCACACGAATTTTAAGATATATAGAAATTACGATTATGGCCATTTTCAAAGCACATTTTTAGGGAATTTTTGGGTCGTTTCACCATTCATGTTAAAGCAAGGGATCATGTTTGATTATTATCTACTCTCATGTTCAAGTTAGGCTCACTATTAGAGGTCAAGCATGTTTATAAGCTACTCATGTCATGTCATCAAGTCTCTTACAAGTTATACATGTTATGATTAAAGTATGATTCCATGGGATTTGACTTAGTAATGATTGAGGCTTAACATGGGGGCTTGACTCAAGGGATTCTTAAATAAAGTCTTAGACTCTAAATGATGTTCCATCATAGGATTATACATAAACTCTCATATGGCTTTCTAGTAGATCCATCTAGTTATACAACACCTTGTTGAAGGGGTGACATGCCTCGATCACCTTGATAAGGGGGTGATATGCCTCACATTATTCATTGTATGGCTACTATGGCAAGTAGACCATACCTTGTCGAGGGGTTGGCATGCCTCAATCACCATGTTCAGGGGGTGACATGCCTCGATCACCTCACTAAGGGGGTAATATGCTTTGGATTCCAAGTATTAGCTCGCTTGGTCTATATCGACTAAGGTCTCTTCCCACACGTGTGTTATGCACTATGCAAGTTGAATGTTTTACAAGTATATTTTATTACAAGTATTGATCATGCAAGTCATGTTGAGATTTTATATATCCATTGCTTATGATTATATATTTTGAACATATTGGCTTATGCCTATGCTGCATTGCATCCCGCATACTTAGTACATTCAAATGTACTAACACATTTTCTATACTTACATGATATTACCATGTAGGGATTGGAGCTCCTTTTGATCATCCTCCACATGGCTAGTTCTGTACTTCGAAGATAAGTATTGGTGAGTCCTCAAGTCCGAGGACACTATCTACATTGCTCTTGATATTTTGAGACTTCATTATGTTGAGCACTTGTTATTATGAGGGTGAGCCCGAAAAGTTTCTTGGCCCTCACTCCATTCAAAGTTCGAGGTATTGTTGGATACTATGATATACTTATGCTATGAGCTTGACTCTTATATGTTTTTATGATTATCAAAGACTTTCCTTAGTCCCGCTTTCCCATTTGTTATATCTTTTGTTCTTGCTTATTTTGCTTTGGCGAGCAAGGATGTGTGATTGACATGCTAAAAGGTTTGCTTAGGGTCCCTTCGAGTTCTCATTTGTCATGTCACATCTAGGCCCTAGACTTGGCCATGACAGGCTTGGTAATAGAGAACTGAGTTGTTAATGATCCTCGAAAGTCCAACACACCACGTCGATTAGAGTCTTATTCATGGTTGTGAAGCGCTCACAAATATGAATGGAACGTTATGAGGCATTTTAGGAAATGTTTCACTTCTTCATGGTCTATATCGTGCTTTAGGTAT
>JAOTQJ010049734.1:0-14557 GCA_025642045.1 Solanum sejunctum
AAGACATGTAAGTCTTGGGCCTAAGGGTTCCCACACTTGGAAATACATATACTTAGCCTTACTTCACTCTCATATCATCCTTAACATTCACCAAAACTCACTCAAACATTTTGGCCTCATATTTCACCCTAATTGAAGTCCCAAACTCAAGACCATCTTAAGAATCTCTTCAAGGATCTCACTCAAGCTTCAAATATACATTAAAGTCTTCCTTAAGAACTTCACAAAAGCTATGGTATGTGGTGTTGAATCATTTGGTCCTTCCGCCCATGGTGTATAAACCCTCTTTTACTTAATATTGTATGATTTAAAGTGGTTTTACATATGGGTCTTGAACATTGAGAAATTTACTGCACAGTGATTTTAGTTTATGAAAGTATGGTGGTTTTAGCATGTTTTGAGCTTCAAATCTTGGATCTAACATTAGATTTGATGAGGGCTTTTGATAAGAATGTCTTTGGGGTGTTGCAAGGTGTTGATTAAAGGTTTTACCACTGATTTTCTTGCATGATTTTATCTCTAAATTGCATGCTCTTTTACCACCATTACACACCCCTAAGGTGTTTAATAAAATGTTCGGTTATGGTTTCTTGAGAAATTGAAGATCCAAAGCATAAGATATGATATGAATGATGTTATGATGATTATATTATGATGAAATGATGGTGAAATGAGTTTATGAACATGATTATCCCTATATGAGGTATTGCATTAGAGCTTATGATAAATCCTATACAAAGTGTCGCATAAACTATGCGTAACCTTGGGGAAAAGAGTCAGGTAACTAGATAGGGGTTTATACTCATTCACTAGGGTGATGGGTGAGATCATCACCATTCAGATGGTGGTACATACTCCTCATTCACTATGGTGATGGGTGCGATCATCACCAACCAAATGGGGTTTTATACTCATTCACTAGGGTGATGGGTGCGATCATCACCAACCTAAATGAGGGATTTATTTCTCATTCACTAGGGTGATGGGTGTGATCATGACCAACCTACCAAGGGATTTGTACCTTTGAGAGCTAGCTTGGTCTCATCTTCACATATGATATTCTATATGAGCATGATTTACTTAGCATGCTTTACTTATGCATTGATCATGTCATATTGCTATACTATGTCTTTTGCCTATCATCATGCATTTTGGATTGCGATACCTATCTATTGTTGCATTGCATCCCACATACTTAGTACATCCAAATGCACTAATGCATACTCTTGCCTCATGTAGGGACTGGAGCTCCAATTAGTTCTTCTTATGGCTAGATGGATTGCTCAAGTTACTCTTTGTGAGTCCTTCATTCTAGCGATAAGGACCATTCTCTTACATTATGTATCAAGACTCTCCTAACTTAATTGTATACTTATGACTATGAGGGAGAGCCCGGTTGTATGTCTTGGCCATCGCCATTAACTATGTAATAGAGTTGTTGTTGGACAAAGCTATGTATTTATGTTGTGAGTTGATTTATATATCTCTTGACTCTATGTTATGACAAGTTCTCCCTTATTCCCTCTTGCCCTTACTTTTCTTATGTATGTCTTATTATGTTTCCGTGACCAAGGATGTTAATGATATACTATGAGGCTTGTTGGTGTTCCTTCGAGTTCCCCATTCGCTGGTCACGTCTATACCCTAGGCTTGGGTCGTGACATGCTTTGAGCCACTTCATTGGCAAATCATAGAATCAAGTCCGTGAGCCAATCTTGACTCATAATAGTTTCATCCCTATTCATATTCTCAACACCATTTTATTCACCACGAAATACAACACTTCAAAGGAGGTAGAAAAAGTCATGCAATCATCAAGCAAGTTTTCATTACAATTAGTCATTAACAAAAAGGTAAAACAATGATAATAAAAAGAAGTACTCAATAATAAAATCAAAAAGATTAAACTATGTGTCCTATATCAACTCAATACGCCTATTGTTCCGCAGCAACAACACCATTTTTTTATGTTGCTCAGCCTGGCTATTCAAAGGAAAAAGAGGCAGTCATCATCAACATAGTAATCTAAATTTTGAGGTTAGGCTTGAATTCCACAGGGAACAAAGTGTCAATGATTGAGTATAGCAAGGATAAATAGCTACGAACTTTTGATTCAACAAGCGAATACTAAGCAAGAATTCTAACTAAATGGTGGGAACCCTAAGCTCACATTTACTCCTAAGGGATAATTAGGGTAAGGATTGATCAAGTGTATGGACTCAGACTATGGAAAATGTTAAATCTGTAAAGTATATTGATTCTAAGAAGTTTTGGCCAAGATGCCTTCCCATGGGCATCTCCACGAGCAGTGGTCCTTACTGTGGTTCATAAAGGAGTCTTATGGGAAGGGCCAGGCTAGTGTTCTCTCTGTTTTGGATAAGGAGACCACCATGGCAACTACTACTGTCTGTATAATCTCCCACATACAATAGTGGTTCTTTCATGAAGATGGCTAGCAAAATTTTGGCAAAGTATCAAATCTCCATCTGGGAATGTAGACTTTCATACATGATGAGTTGTGGAAATACAACTCTTGTAATGCTTTAAAGGAAGGATTTTTGCACGTTCTCAGCAAATTTGTTATTTGATGTGTGTTTTTTTATTCTTGAGGAAAAATGGTGAAGGCATAGATAAATTGATGAACTACAGGAAAAGGAATGAATAAAGCTTAAATGTGGGCGCAAGAAGGTCTCTATGGCCCATGTAGCCTCACATAAATCGTGAGAAGCCACGTGGATGAGGCCCTGGGCAATAGGAGCAAACAATGGAACAAAGTGAGGGAACATGGGTGCCCACATGGCTCGTGTACCATCACACAGTCGATGAGGCTCACCATGGCCTAACACTTGGTGGCAAATGACAATTACAAGGAGCTAAAGGAAGAAGTTGGAGAAATTTGCCTAAGGTATGACCCACGATACCCTTCACGGGCTGTGGGACTTGACACGGGCCATGCCACACCATGTCAATGTGATACTAAAGGAGCCATTACCATCAAAAATTGAATAATTCACATAAGTGGCATGAGATAGGGCCCATCACGGGTTGTGTGACCAACTACGGTGTATGACATGGGCCATGAGAATGATGTGATTGGAAAAGAGTTAAAGGATATGGAGATGGTCTATTTTACGAGGCCGTTAACATCCACATGACTCATGTCCCTTCACATTGAGCAGCAGCGTGGAGTGAAAGTTTTAAAGGCCAAGTATGTGTTCATGGACTGTTTCACTATCTGTCTAACATCTCACGGGCCGTGTAATGGCCTGTATCCATGCCAAAATTAGTTTTCCTATTTTAAGTCACATTAGGTTTTCCTTGTATATAAATATTATTATTATTCCATTTTTACTGTGTCTTGGACGCTTGGAGACAGAGAACACTAGAGAACAATATTTTGCTTGAAATTTCATTTAAATTTGTGGATTTCAATTATCTTATTCAAGATTGTAATCTGTGGATTCACTAATTCTTTAATAGTAAGTTTTTTATTATTAATTCTTTATATCATTGAGGGTTATCTTTCTTGAATATGCTAGGTTAAACCCACAACTAGGGTTGTGGGAACCATAACAAATTAGTAAGATTGACAAATATGGGGTAAATCTTAGGATTGATTCATGTATATATCATAGTATTCTTCACTTTAACATCAATATTAATATGTTGACGCGTTAGGGTAAGCCTTTATTCATTACATGCCAAAAAGGGGTGGAATGACTATGAAAAGAGTTTTACGACAGAAAATCAGGATTTTTACCTAGTTTGAGTACTCGACACTGAAAGATGAGAGTATTCTTGGGTCGATAACAAGGGTAAATAAATGTTTTAATCATGAGAGGTGATGAATGAAATATATCTAAGAAGGACCAAAAGGTGAATTAGGTGTTACGTAACTTGTTAGATCTTGTATACATGCTCATGAATTAGTTTACCACATAGATTCAGCTATCGCATGAGATGTCATGGGGAACACAATCCTAGATTCACATTAATCAGTTAAAATC
This sequence comes from Solanum sejunctum, assembly GCA_025642045.1. NCBI lineage: Eukaryota > Viridiplantae > Streptophyta > Magnoliopsida > Solanales > Solanaceae > Solanum > Solanum sejunctum. Next base: position 4,008 of record JAOTQJ010049734.1, read on the forward strand.
CAATAGTCTTTGTACTTGTTTGTTATTTTACTTTAGAAGTTTAGTTTACAAAAATTTAAACCCTCATTTACTTTATGTACTTTTGTTTCTGAAATAGAGATTATATTTGAAAATGATGCTAATAAATTTATACCCGCGCATTCCTTGTGGGATCGACCTCAACTCTGGTTGAGTTTTATATTTGATTGATGATCTTTACTATTTATTTTGGAGGGTAAATTTGGGCGTATCAGTATGGGTGCTTTACATGGACCATATAGCCTTGCACGGACCATATGGCTTTAATGGGAGCAGTCTTAATAATTTTTCTAAGTATGATAGTACCAACTCGACGATGAGGCACCCTCTACGGACACTTGTATGGTTCATGGAGCTATATATGGCTTGTGAAGAGCTATTGTGAAGATACCTAAGTGACCATTCAATGTTCGTTCAATTGGGGTTGGTCTTTTAACCTAATAAATTAGTTCCATGCTTTCTATCCACCTCCATATTCTACATGAAACTTAACTTCTCATTCACTTACTTAAACTCATTCATTCACTCACTTAAACTCATTCTGAATACTCTTTTCAAGCTCTAATCAGAAGATCTCCATAGAACCACCAAGGCCAATAAAAATTCACTTTCAAGACTTTATTACATGCTTAATTGTGTGGTTTATGGTCATCATGAATCTCCTTCATCAAGCCAAGTTCAAAGGAATTCCATTGGCGAAGCTTTTCACATTAACTGATAAAGAGTAAACTTTAAATATTCATATCTCCTTAGACAAAATGTATTGGGTGGTCTACAACCTACCAAATTGAAGCTCTTTGAATTAGCTTTCAAACGAATCTAGTTTCACCCAATTCTCAATTAAGATTAAGAAGGTATGCCCATTTTTGTAGAATCTATTGGTGTTGGGATAATGAGGTTTTGCGAACCATCAAAAGCTTCATGACCCACGAGGCCATCTGTGGTTTTGAATAAAATTCTAAGGCTCATTTTTTTGGTATCTTAGATAGTTTGGCCGATATCTAAGGCTTTCTAATACCTTTATAACCCCCCCATATACACTCCTAAATATCTCTTATACTAATTCTAACCTGTCATTCTAGCTTTACACTTAATTCATTTGATTACCCTTAAGACTTTCTCTCCAAATCACTCATTGAAAGGATTAAAGCTAGGATTAAAAGAGGGCTTGCAATTGAAGTCAATTCCATCCTAATTCTTTTATTTATCTAAGATTTGTGGGATTGATTCATGATCCCTTTCAATAATGAAGACACCTAACACTTCTTACTTCTTAATTATGAATGTTAAGCTACATTGAATATGGATCTTCTAAATCAGTATTAATTTGATCAAATTGAGATATGGATTGTGTGTAGTTGATGTCTTTAAAGTGATTTAATCCCTACAATGTTGAATTGTATTGATATTATCAAGGTTTGGATATCCATGTCTCTTCAAATGTTGAACCTGTGCATGAATTATTTCAAATATGATTTAATTGATTATTTCTTCGTGAATTTACTATGATTTCACTATATTGTGATTATTTAACTTTGAATTCCTAGTACACATACTATTCATCAATTCCCCATTACATCTGCATGCATGAACATTGATTTTCATGAATTTTACGATGGGGCTTAAGACCCAATTATGATTATGGCTATGTTTTCAAGACAAGTATGGTTGTGAAATGACATAATGTCTATGATATGGCTCTTTGAGAAATTATGCGTGTCTACACAACTATGTAAAAAATATCAAAGATCTATTAATATTCATGAAAGTATGACATAAAGTATGATTTAGCCTTTTAGCCCAAGTATGTATGATTATCAAGTATGATTGGCTTTTAAGTCTAAGTATGCATGAAATTGATTTGCAAGACCTATGCCTCTTTTCAAGAACTTACATATATATGTATTCACGTGGGTTGTTGACTTAGCCTCGAATAGGATTGGAGGTGGGGGCTGGACCTAAAGGATCCTTATGTATAGTCTCATTTCTCATAATTGTGTGCATAGCATAGCTTTATATTTATGCCCCTTTATGTGGTAATTATGATATGGATCTACCTTTTGCAAATAGTTCACCTCTTTATCCATTGTGGGAAGACAACTGAGTTCCAAGTTATAACTGATTGGTGTTATGTCAGTTGAGGTCGTAACCCCATTATGTACATAGCATTTTTGTATTCATGCATCATTGATTTCATGCCATATTGATATATTATTCTTTCTTATATGCTTTCTTCTATACTATGTGTCCTTGTCATTTAAAATAGAAATGCAGGTTAAATGAGCTCATATGCATTGCATGCCTGCATGCTTATTATATTCAAATGTACTAACACATACTCTTTGGCCGAAAAGATCTAACAATGTAGGGCCCGGGGACTATCTTCCTCTACCTCTTGATAGTTAAGTTAGATTGTGAACTTGCTAGTGGTGAGTCCTCTACTCCAAGGACAAGACCCACCTTCTATCTACCTATTATGTTATATTCACTTATGTCTTTACTTTGGGGTAAGCTTGGGATCTATCTTGGCCCGTGTTCTATTCTATAAACTTGAGGCACTGTTGGACATCATGTAAACTCCATTTATGAGGTTATTTATTCTATTTGCTTATTAAGACTATGGTTATGTCTATCTTATGTTGTTAATGTTATGATGATACATTCATGATGAGATGTGCAAATGTGAAAAGTCCTAAGCCTCTTGTATCCCCATAGTGTGAGTCATACTTACCCCCCACCCTTTAGATCAAATGTGCTATGTGAATCCATGCAAATCCATATACCTATGACATACTCATAGAATGAGTCATACTTACCCTCTCCTTACAACCATGTGTGACTCTTGGGTTCCCATTCAATATGTCACTCATAGGCCCTATACCCAGGTCATGAAAGAGATGGCATCAGAGTACTAGGTTTATAAATAGTCCTTGGAGTTCAATATGATGTGTCAAGTAGAGTCCTTTTCCTAGGTGTGAAGCGTACCACATCAATGGTTAAGAGGCTACAAGGTATTTTAGGAAGTATTTTACTTTTTCATGATTAATATTGTGCCATGAAATATGTCTTAAAGTTTCCTATCTCCCCCCCTCCCTAACAAATAGGGAGAGTTACTTTGGGACCGTAATGTAATTGGTGAACGAAAGATGTTGTAGTTGATCATATAGATGAGGTCATAAGAGAATTGGTAAGAGCTATACACCATTTGGCCCAATTGAGGGTTGGGTTGTATGAATCTATGATGGTGGTATACATGTTCAGAATGGGGCTAGATCTTTTATGGTTGTTAATGCCAAGGTAAAAGAAGACTTGGACCTAACATTTGTTGAGTGGAAGAGGTTGGTTGTCAAAAAGAGGATAGAGATTTTTTCCAAAGAGGTTGAAGGTGTACTTTGATGTCAAGATCGATAGTGTGTTCTAGTTGTGGATGGCCTTAGGGAGGCTACCATTGATGTCACCCAAGATATGTCACCTAAGATACACCTTTTTAAAGGTTTAAGTGGTTATTGTAAAGATATATAACGTAACCACAATTAGAGTTAAACCCACTAGGAATGTGGTTAGAATTGGAGTAATAGCAAGCAAGTTTATGAATTAACCTACTTGACTCCTGAAAGGGGAATTTGTAGTTATGAGAAAATAAATCAAAACTAGAATCAAGTGTTGTGACAGTGATAGAAATAACTATGATATTGTGTTCCCCATGATTCCTTAACTCAGTATTACTAGGTAATTGTAATGTTTTCTAGTGTGTAGCATGCAGAACAATAAGTTAAGTTTACCAAACCCTATGATCCAGGCGAGAGGTAAATTTCACTACTTGATTTGATCTATTTCTATACCCCACTTGTGGGATTCCACTGGTTATGTTGTTGTTATTGTTATTTTGACCTATCTCCGCAGTGTGACATTACTAACCCTTATCTATTCTTCCAGTACAACCTCCCTTTCACCCAGTTCGTTAGATTAGACAGCAGAGACCACATCAAATCCTGTTAATTAATCTCTTTTCCCATTCATTACTACCTTGACCAAGTTAGTAACAACTAGGCAAGTGCTAATGTTGGACATTGTTAAAAAACAATAAAAAAGAGAATTAATTAATACATGCATGCTCACTTCCCAAGAATTATAGATTTATTCAATTTTACCTTGTTAGTTCTTCAGGGTTCCCACAATCCTAGCTATAGATTTAGCTGTTCATAATAATTATAGATGGAAGAATGATGTAGAATAACATAACTAAGCACTTACAATGATGAAACTAAAAGCATGACATCCCAACTTCTTCACTAGAAATCATAAAATAATGTTTCTGATGTAAAAATCACAAAGTATGGAGTCACAATGGTATTTCTCAGTTCTCTTGTGTGTCTTTCTATCAAAAATACATTTAAAGAACCTATTTATAATAAGAAAAATACAAGTCCAAAATAAAATAGGAAAACTAGATTCGGCAAGCTCTAAAATCTAGGTTATGGGCCATACAAAGTACAATGGCCCATATCTGCGCTTCAAACTCTTCATTCATGGAAATTTGACTTCACTTTTATTAGACTAGAACCCTTTCTATGGGTCCTCGTTGACTTGTGACCCCCCATATAGGGCTTTGTCTGACAGGTTTCCAGAAACTCCTCCAAATTTGATCAACAAGGCATGAAACCAATCCATGACTCATACATCTTTCTACAGCTTGTCTGACTATTCATGGATGCAACTTCATAAAATAGGCCCTTCACTGGATCTCAACAACGAAACCCATCTACGACTAATGGAATTATCCACGGCCCACAGAGTGGCTCATATTTCCTTAAAAACTTAGCATCAACAACACTTTTCCCAAAATCATGCCAAATCTTCTAATACTAAAAAAACATAAAACCACATCAGACATACTAAAATCGCTTTACGAACACACAAATTTCCAAGTTTCAACCATCAAAAATATTTATTTTGACAGCACATCAAAATATTCAACTTAAAACTGTCTCTTGTCCTTAGATGACAGACTTAGTCTACATAAGTAGTATAGCAACATGCATACCTCAATATAATGGTATGCATCATCTCTAAATCAAGGACTGGTACCCACACTATTTACCAGTGCGTATAAAATAATCATCAAACAAACCGATGCAGATCAATGCATGTGACAATGCAACTATGACAAGCAAGGTAAATACAGATAAGCAAAAATAACTAAAATAGCCTAGAATCAACAGTGTAATGCAAATGCCCTCACAGAAAGAAGTCACATATCCCACTCATGACAGTATTTTTGGATTAAATGCATGGGACTAAACAAAAGCACTCATAATCACAATAAATATTCAAACACTGTGCTAAAGTCCATATAATTTTCCCTATACTCATAACTATGACCTTCGGCTACTTGGACTAGGATCACTACAGGATTTTTTTGGCTTGAACGTAGGCTCAAGGGGCTTTGGTATGATGTTTTGGAAACATAGTGACTAATGGCCCTCCTTGACACAGTGTTAGTCTACACTTTTGCACTACCAACACTATTATTCTTCAACTTATTCTCCATTTTTTCCTATTTTAACCTTTTTAAGTGCCTTACTCTAATTTTTAGCTCATTGCCTCTTATTTTCACATTCTTTTTCCTTTTTAGCTCATTATTTAGACATCTATTCATTTTTCTTGAAACCATAGTACATATTTCCTTACTTTTTCATGTATTACTAGTTTCCACCCCATTTAGTGTGATTTTCTAACACACGCCAGTCGTAACATAGGCTTTTAGCCTGAGTTGAGGTGCACAATATCCAACCTATGAACTAGGGCCACTTTTGGTAGCCACCCTCAACTTAAGCTTTTTGCCTCAATCAATGCACACAATATTCAAGGAAGGATCAAGGCCAAATTCATGATTTTGCATTTAACAAGGCTAGGTTACTTAGGTGTTTACAGAAAAAAGGTACATGCAATTCTCAAACCTTGGGATCAAGGGATATATTAAGCACTTTTGTTGGTCATTTAGGCCAAGTGGACTAATATGAACAGTGGTCTAAGATCCTTTAACCAACTAACCTACAATGTAAGTTAAAGTAAAAAAAAAAGTTCTGAATTGAAACACACTATAAGAATTAACAAATAAGATCACACACATTTGGCACTAATTACACTGTGAACACAGACTCTTAGATCATGCTTTTCATCAAAACTAAAACTTATTTACCAGAACAAGAACTGTCAATCATTATTTTCATATGGTTTTTTTAATCAAAACTATCTAACACAAAATTTTAATAGGTATCATTTTTCAACTAACATATGCCATTGTCTTTAGTACTACATGCTACTAATATTACTTACACATCCTAAACGTGTCGGTTCAACAAATAATAGATGTCCTTGGGGAAATAACACAGGTAAGAAAATCCTTAAGACTCAAAGTTTTCAATAGTTATAGGCCTTAGTTACTAAAACTTCACTGAGGACTATAATTACCCATAACACCATCATCAAAAAAGTTTGCATTTTCCTCAATATACAAAATATAACAATATCAAAGTATAAGGGTCAAAAAAATGTACTTGGGTCCCTAAGTGTCAGTTCCTAATTGTGTTGGACCACTGTCAACCTACATAGTACTCTCCTCAATAGTAGCAGCATATTCAAAGGTTTTGCACCCCTCATCCCCTCTTGTTCACATGGCTTCTCATCCAGTAGGGAGCAAAGTCTCACGACCTTAAGATGCTACTCTACTGTTATCTCCACCACTCGCTTCATAGCATCTGGATCATCAGTGTGAGGACACTTCTACAGAGAGGGGAGTAGTGTATCCTCATCAAAGATCAGATCAATAACTGCCTCATTCGAATCAGATGAAGAAAGCACAAGTGGTGTTGATGATACTGCCTTCATCTCGGGTCGAATTTGATGGATCTCCATTCGAATGGCTGGCAAGTCCACACATTGGGCTGAACTAAGGTTCTGCTCCACTAGCCTTTCAAACATATCAATGCAGAATGTACTAGTGCAAGTCTCTCCTGAATAGTAGGCACACAATGCGTCTACTATGTATCTCAGCCATTGAGATGGCATGGCAAACCCAAGGCCTAATCTATTATATCAACTGAGCCAACTGGCACTGAGTATGTGCTTGTCTCTACGTTAGGGCCTGAATAGGTGTTGTTGTCATATATACCATGCCAACGAGTGAAGACTGAGAGGCCACAACCTCTGGTGAAGTAGTTATAATAGTAGTGGACCCTCCATCTCTATCAGCCTCAGTGTATTGGGGCCCCTCAGTAGTCTCATGACCTAGACCTTGGGTCTAGGATTGACTTGGAAAATGGAAACCCGAGAGTCCCCAAGCAAGCTCACAGTATCCATATTCATATCATCGATCAAAATCATCTATAAATAGTAATCACATAGTTCTAAGGGATAGGAAGGTAGGACTAATGCTATGGGTATATCAATGGGAAAGAAATTATCATGAATTCACATAACACATAACACTTAAAAACTAAGTGGTACATAAGTATGACTCACTCTATGGGGGAAATTCGGGACATAGAACCTTTCATATCACAACATAAAAGCATATCATAATACTCATAATTGATCCATGTAATGATATCCAATAGATAACCCTATCCATAAACATGATCTCCGAACACAACACTTACCATATAAATGTAAAGAAGTCTACAAGTTGTCTAATAATTCCTCTAATCATAACATAGGATGGGGGCCAAGACATATCCCGGGCTCACCCTCAAATTAAATAGCATAAACAAGACTTCATAGGTAGAGGCATAGCGGCTTGTCCTTAGAAGATAGGACTCACCACAACAAGTTTCTCACGATCTAATCTAGACATCATACGATGAGTAAAGATAATCTCCGATTCTTGCATAGTTAGATTGTGTAGGCAAAATGTATGTGTTAGTATATTCGAATGTACTAAGTATATGGGTATGCAATGTAAATAACATACCATATCTACATTCAATGTTAGATGACAAAGGCACATAATACAAAAAGAGATATATAGCAAAAAAGTAATATAATAATATTCCTTGAGATTCATGATGCATGAAATGCAATAATACTTATATATATGACCTTAACTGACATATATAAGTGAGTTATTACTTGGAATCCTAATGTAATACCCATACCAGTTAAAGAGCTGGTCTACTTGCTAAAGGTAAACCATACTTCTCCTTATGGGGACCAAATTATACTCTTAGGGTAGCGGCTGACCCCCATGCAAGAATACATAAGTTTATTTCTAGGATCTCAAATTTTGTTATGAAAGAGTCTTGTATAGACATGATTATTTGGGAGATGGACATTTCTAGACTTATGACTTAAATTGAACAGATTGAATGAGAGAAGCTCAAGGAAAGAAGCATGAATGATTCAAAGAGGACACGTTATGATTATAGGTTCTCTAACTGTAGGAGTGGTGGTGGAAATGGTCTCTTCCAATAGGGACAAGGTTCAAATAGTATAGTTTTGAATAATAGAGTGCCTTCTCTGAAGGCACAGGTTGGAGGATTCCCAATTACCATGTTAGAGGGTGATATGGATTTGTCCTATCTCATGACATACACTAAGCAACTAGAGGGTGAAAAGCTTAAAAAAGAAGAAGTGGTGAGTCAAGGATCTTCCAATGCTCCTAATAGGAGATTTTCTAATGATTTTCCAAAATTACAAGGTGGTGGTGGTGGAGTGTCTAACCCTATGTGCCAAAGGTGTGGTAGAAACCATAATGGCCATGTTTGAGAAACTATGATGCTTGCTTTGGTTGTGGTGAAGTGGGTCATAAGGTGATTGATTTTCCTCATGCTCAAAACAAAGGTAGTGAAGGTTTTCCATAAGGCTTAGGTGAAAATGCGGGTCAAAAGTGAAGAGGGGGACAACAAGGGGGTGCTCCAAGGCAAAATAGATTCTATGCTCTTCGAGGGAGTCAAAGGATGGATGAGGTGCTCGACGTTGTTATCGGTATGTTAAAGATTTTTGATTTTGATGTATATGCATTGATAAACATAGGTGTCACTCTTTCTTTTATTACTCTTTTTATTGCCAAAAAGCTTCTTATTAGTCTCGAATTATTGTGTAAACCTTATGACATGTAACCCCCACTGGTGAGTCCATTATTGCTAAGAGAGTCTATAGAAAAGTCCCATATTCATATTGCATAAAGTCTTGCCTTATGATTTTGTTGAGTTAGATATGGTGGAATTTGATGTCATTCTTGGGATGGATTGGTTACATGCATATTATGTTTCTATTGATTGTAGAAATGATAAGGTTAAATTCTAATTCCCTAATGAGCCAGTCCTTGAGGTGGGAAGTCATGATGTGGTGTTCAAGGGTAGGTTTATTTCTTGCCTTAAAGCCCAAAAGTTGATTTGTAAGGGTTGTCTCTGTCATCTTGTGAGGGTTAGGGAAGTGGAATCTAAAGTCCTACTGAAAGGGAAATAGAATTTGGTATAGACCTCCTTCCCAATACTCAACCTATTTCTATTCCCATATACCATAAGGCCGCGCTGGTGTTGACTAAGTTAAAGGAGCAATTGAGGCATTTATTGGAGAAGGGTTTTGTAAGTCCTAGTAAGCCACATTGGGGTGCACCAGTGTTATTTTGAAGAAAAAAAGATGGTTCTCTTAGGATGTGCATTGATTACTGGCAGTTTAATAGAGTCACTATAAAGAACAAGTACCCTCTACCAAGGATTAATGACCTTGATCAACTTTTAAGGGCTAATGATTTTTGTACGACTAATCTTTGGTCCGATATCACCTAGTGAAAGTAAGGGAGTATGGCATTCCCAAGATGGCTTTGCTGACTAGGTATGTGCACTTTGGGTTTGTGGTTATATCCTTTAGCTTATGCACCAGCTATATTTATAAATCTCATGAATAGGGTCTTTAAACCCTACCTTGACTTGTTTGTGGTGTTTTTCATTGATGATATCTTGATTTATTCCCATAATAAGGAGGAGCATGTTAATCACTTGAGCGTGCACTTACAAATCTTGACATAGGAGAGGTTGTATATTAAATGTGAATAATGTGAGTTTTGGTTGATAGAGGTTGCTTTTCTATGACTAAGTTCATACAAAAGAAGGCAAAATTTGTGTGGACAGATGAATGTGAGAAGAGTTTCCAAACTTTGAAAGATAAGCTTGTCTCTACTCCTATCTTATAACTATCGAAAAGTTTGGAAGGATTTATGGTATATTATGATGCCTTAATAATTGGTTTGGGGTATGTTTAATGTAAAATGATAAGGTAATAGCATATGCCTCTAGACAACTTAAGGTGCATGAAAAGAAATATCCCACCCATGGTCCTGAATTGGAGGCCATGGTATTTGCTTTAAAAATTTAGCATCACTACTTGTATAGGGTTCATATTGATGTGTTCACCAACCACAAAAGTCTCCAATATATGTTCACCCAAAAAGAGCTTAACTTGAGACAAAGAAGGTGGTTAAAGCTCCTTAAAGATTATGATATAAGTGTGCATTATCACCCCGGCAAAAC
>JAOTQJ010049744.1:0-12429 GCA_025642045.1 Solanum sejunctum
ATGAGATGGTGCAAGGAGAACCCAAAGGGACCCCGAGTAGGTCTCTTAGAGCATCATCACATACCTTTGGTCATGGAAATAATAAATCAAGCATTAAGAGATAAAAGAATGGGGAATCAGGGGCTAAGGGAAAAAGTCTTGCACAGTATAATAATCAAGAGAAAAGAGTCCAACTACACCTCTACTATATAGATAAGAGCGGGGGTCCAAGACAAAGCAACTGGGCTCCCTCTCATAGTCAAATAGAACATAAAGAATAGTGTATCAATACATAAAAAGATAGATAGATAGATAAATAGATAGAGAGAGAGAGAGAGTAGACTAAGGTCCCTGAAGTTGAGGACTCACCAACTTGCTTTACTAGAACCAAACTATCCACGTAGAGGAGGATGATCAACTTGGGCTCGAGTTCATAGATAGTGATATCATATAGGCAAGAGTATGCATTAGTAAGTTTGAATGCACTCAGTATGTAGGTTAAAATGCAACAATAGGTAGGCATCATAATCAAAATGTATAATATTAAGCAATAGTTATAATATAACAATATGAGATGTATGATCAATGCTTAAGTAAAACATGTTTAGGTAACTCATGCTCATATAGGATATCATATGTGTAGAAGCGATCAAGTTATCTACTAAAAGTATAAATCCCTTGGTGGTTGTGTAGTATAAACCCATCACATGGTTGATAATAATCACACCTTATCAACAAGGTGATGAACTATAAAACCCTCGCATGGTTAATGAGTATAAATCCCCAACATGGTTCCCCGGGCTCTTGTCCCCTCGAATAGGGTATAGTCTGATGCAATACTTTATATAGATTATGTCATATACATAAGCTCATGTCATCATCCTATAGTCATTAATATCATATCTCATGATTTGGACCTTCGACTCCTCAAAAATCCACACCAGGACATTTTATCAAACACTTAGAGGGTGTGCAGTGGTCATTTAGAACCATGAAAATTTGAAATGAAATCATGCAATAAAATCTATTGTAAAACCATTAATCAACACCTTGAAACACTCTCAAGCAATATACATCAAACCCCCTTCTCAAATCATGCAATAGATCTAAGATTTATAGATCAAAATATAGCAAAATAGTCACAATATTATATAGCTTTGACATGGTGTGCAGTGAATTTCATAATAATCAATACTCATTTGTAAATCATCTTTAAATCATGCAATTTAAGTAAAAGGAGGCTTAGGTATCATGGGTGAAAGGAACCCATGAACAAAACCCACAAACCTTGGCTTAGAGATGTACTTGGTGAAGATTGGAGATGGAGACTTGAAGCTTGAAGAAGAACCTTTTAAGGAATAACTTAGGTTAGGATGAGGGTTTGGGATTTGAGTTTAGGGAGTGAAAATATGACTAAGTGTTTGAGTGATTTTTGGGAAATGTTTAGGATGTTATGGGGGTAAAATTTGGCTGAGTATAGGTAAAAACACTTTTGGGAACACTTAGACCCAACACTTAGAAACCCTTTGATGAACTTAAAAAAGTAGTTCAAAAATACACTAGTCAGCAGCGCACACTTCTCTCTGGAAATTGCACTATCGAAAATCATAATTGCTAATCTTTCGCTCTTAACTAGAGGTTAGACCATCCTTTACCTAATCTTGACCACTTGATCACAAATATGAAGTTGGATTTTTAAAAGAACTAATAGATTTTGAGATATATGGAATTTAAAAGTTCAGGCATTCCGAAGCATATTTTCGGGCACTTTTCACTGTCGTTTCAATTAGAATGCAAGAAGACTTAGGAATGGGTTTAAAAACCCTTTTTAAGTCATGAATTACTTTTATTAGTTATGTGTTAAGTTTAGGTGGGGTAGGAAAAGTCTTGAATGCCGCTTAAAGGAAATAGAAAATTTTGAACTATTGAGGACCTTGTCCGCGTGCAAAATTGGTCCCTCACAGTATGTTTTCATTCAAAGTTTTCCAATTGATGTTCTAATCCAAAAGAGAACACTAGAACCACAATTAATTACAAATCTGCGATTTGTCCAAAACGCAGATGTGTCGTGCACCTTTTCGGAATTATATCGTTGTAATACCCCTTATGTGTATCGAAATTGCTTATAAATGTATTTCTTCAATATCTTAAAATTCATTCAGGATTTTGAAAATTTGACTTCATATTCTTGTTCATGAGGGGAAATTTAGTAGAAAAACGTAGCCTTCAAATTTTATAAGACCCATAGTGAAAAATAATTTTTGCTACAGGGATAAGAAATAGTGTGCATGCGCGTCTAGCGCGCGACACATCCAGTGCGTAATGCATCCAACATGTGACATGTCTAGTGCGTGATGTGTCCAGCAAGTGACACACCTAGGATGTACCATAGTGTAACTAGGCCCTTTCCTTCTGTTCCTCATCATGGCTAGGGCGCAGACCAGTGTAAAGTTTTCCTATTTGTTTTCTTATTTCATCCAAAGTCATTTGGGTAATAATTAAATGCCCATTTAAACTTAAAACCTTCCTTGCTTAGTCATTTTTCATCTCTAAAACGCATAAAAAACTCTCAAATCCTCTTATGAACATTAACCAATCCCCAATTAAAATTCAAGGATTTCAAGAACAAGTGTTAGATTTTAAGAACCCACTCCAAGCTTCAAGTCCCTCTCAAGTCAACTTCAAGAAAGTCTCAAGTATAGATATGTGCATTTCATTTATGGGTTCCTTTCACTCATGAAGTCAAGCCTTGCCTCTTTATTAAATTTCATGATTTTAACATTGCATAATTTATGGGTAAACTTGATTATCCATATAAATGTGATGGGGTTTACATTCTTTGAGCACGGATTAAGTATGAATGAATATCTATTGAAGCTATTTCCATGAGTTGATATATTCTTATTTAGGCTATACATGCTTGAATTATGAGACTATGAATGGCGGTGAAATTTTAAGATGGATCTCAAGACACCCAAATGAGCATTTTACTATTATCTTGGTGTGAAATTTTACTCCTTGTCCCATACTACCAAATTGTATGACTTTTAGCATGTGTATGTATTTCCACCATGTTTGGTCAAGTTTCATGGTTATGAATCTTATGTTTATGGAAGGCTACGATAATATTTGCAAGACAGGTATAAGTTATGGGCTGCCAACCATGTGTTGAACTCATGAAAAGTTTGTATGATCTACAAGTGAATTATTGAGCTCCTATACTATGTTTCATTTTCTTATTAATTGTGAAGCCTACTAGAAGGGATTATGAACTATGTTATATGCCTCACCCTCTGGTACAAGGCAAATATCTACATGAAGGGGTTATGACCTATGCTATATTTTTCTCTCTCATGCACAAATTAATGTTATGCAACATCTTATGCTTACATGAAAGGGTTATGGACCAATGCTATATCTACACCCTCTTACACTATCCATTACCTACTAGAAGGGGTTATGACATATTCTATATTCCTCACCCTATAGTCCAGGTATTTTGATGTGCTATTCATGTCACTTTATTGTGTTGAACATGTTATACAAGTATGATTATACTTTTTATGTTGTTGAACATGTTATGCAAGTGTGTTTACACCTAAACATTGATTATACATGTCATATTGAGCTCATGTCCATTGATTATGATAATGCATCTTGATTGTTATACTTATGATCCATGTTGCATTGCACCCACATACTTTGTACATTCTAAGTACTACTACATACTCTATGCCTATATGATATCACCATATAGAAACTAGAGCCCCTATTGACCCTCCTACACCATGTGGCTAGTCGAACAGTTGAAGTTAGCATTTGGTAGGTCCTTATATCCGTTGATAATATCTATCTTCCTTCATGCTTATGTTAATACTTCATATTATATTTTTGACACATATTATGAGGGTTAGCCCGAGAGATGTTTTGGCCCCCGCCCCATCTACAAGAATTGGGGTTGTTGGATATGAAGTTGGTTTATATTAATGAGCTTGAATCTTCTTATGTTATTGTCATCTCCTTTTATGCTATTGTTATTGTGAAAGACTTTCCTTAGTCCCGCGTTCCTTGTACTCTCTTGTTATTGTTGTCATGTTATTTTTTCTTCTACAACTAAGGATGTGTATATGATATGCTAAAAGGCTTGTTTGGGGTCCCCTTTGGGTTTCCAATTCACCATATCATATCTATACCCTAGGCTTGGGCTATGAAAACCTTGGTATCAGAGCACTAGATTGTTAATGGTCTTCAAAAATCCAATAACCGTGTCAAGTAGAGTCTTGTTCATGGTTATGAAGAGCGCCATAACTATGAATAGGAGGCTATGAGGAGATTTAGGAAATGTTTCACTTCTTCATTATCTATGTCATGCTCTAGATGTAATATAAGGCTTCCTCCCCTAACAAATGCTCTTTTGGTATTTTAGATCATGCCATTACCAATAGGAAGGCCACGGAGGGCTTGCACACCCAAGGAGGACCTGAATTATGAAACACCTTAAGCAGAAGGTGATACACAAGTTGAATTCTGAAATGCCATCACCATGTTAGCAAATGCTATTACCAATTAATTGAACCAAGGGGCTAAGATCCTCTTGCTCCTACGTCATCCACAGGGGTGAGGGACTTTGTAAGGATGAGCCATTTGGAGTTGCATGTCTCCAAATCGAAAAAGGATCCCTAAGTATTTATTTATAAGGTATACAAGGTGCTTGTAATTATGGGAGTGAGTTAGGAAGAGAAGGCGGATCTTGCGGCTTAGCAACTCAAAGGTGTTGCCCAAATTTGGTTTGCTCAATGGAAACTTGAGAGGACGGAACAATAACCCTATCCCATGGGAGGAATTCAAGGCCACCTTCCTTAGTTTCTTCTTCTCTATTGAGTTGTGAGAGGCCAAGATGATGGAATTCATGAATCTCAAGCAAGGCTCTATGAGTGTGAGGGAGTATTCCATCAAATTCAATAAACTCTCAAAGTATGCTTCTTATTTAGTTGCCGATCCTAGGGTAAGAATGAAAAAGTTTATGTTGGGGGTGTCTGATTTGGTGAATTAAGAGTGTCACATTAGTATACTTATGGGTGATATGGACTTATCTCGACTCATGACCTCTACATTGAACAACTTAAAGGGGAGAAGATTAGAAAGAGGAGAAGTGGGGAGTCCAAGAGGGCTTGATTTGATGGTGGCTTCCAAGGTGCTAAGGGTGGTCACTTCCAACAAGGTGACAAATTTCAAGGCCAAAGGTCCTCCAATGCTCAAAAAACAAGGTTTGCTAATGATGAGGTGCCTAACCCAAGTTTCCAAGGTAGCAATGGTGGGGCAAGTTTTCGACAATTCCTAAGATATGGAAGAAATCATAATGGTAAGTACTTAAAGGATTTGAATTCTTGCTATTAGTGTGGGACATTGGGCCATAAGCTTGTTGATTGCCTGTACGCTCAAAATAAGGGCAAGAATGGTAATTCTCAAGAACAAAGTGGTTATGTTGATCAAAGGGCTCAAGGTATCCAAAAGGGTGTGCTCCATGTCATAATCAATTTTGTGCTCTTTAAGGTAGGTAAGGAGTGGATTAGTTGTCTGATGTTGTTACCAGTATGTTAAAGGTTTTTAATTATGATGTGTATGCTTGATTAGATTTGAGTGCCACTCTTTCTCTCATACTCCTTTTGCTGTTACTAAACTTCATGTGTGCTTCAAATTTTTGTGTGAACCCTATGAGGTGTCTATCACTATTGGTGAGTCCATTATTGCTAAAAACATCTATAGGTGTTATCCCATGTCTATATTACATAAAGTCTTGCCTTGTGATTTTGTTGAACTTGACATGGCAGATTTTGACATTATTCTTGGGATGGATTGGCTAAATGCATATCACGCTTCCATTGATTATAGGACCCATAAAGTTATGTTCTGAATTCCTAATGAGCCTATCTTTGAGAGGGAAGGTCATGATTTAGTGGTTAAGGGTAGATTTATATCTTATCTTGAGGCCCCAAAATTGATTTCTAAGGGGTACATTTACCATCTTATGAGGGTTAGGGATGTTAAATCTAAAGTCCTTCCTATCGAGTAGGTTCAAGTGGTCAATGAGTTTCTTGATGTCTTTCCCAATGAGCTTCTTGGTGTTCCTATTGAAAGGGAAATGGACTTTGGTGTAGACCACCTCCCCGATACATAACCCATTTTTAATCTTCATTAACGTATGGCCTCGGCAGAGTTAAAGGAATTGAAGGACGAACTTAAAGATTTATTGGAGAAGGGTTTCATAAGGCCTAGCAAGTTACCTTGGGGTGTAGTAGTGTTGTTTGTAACAAATAAAGATGGCTCACTTAGAATTTGCATCAATTAGCAGCAACTCAATAAGGTTACTATAAAGAACAAGTATTCTCTACCAAGGACAGAAGACCTATTTGATAAACTACAAGGGGCTAGTCATTTTTCTAAGGTTGATTTTTGGTCTGGATACAATCAAGTAAATATGAAGGAATGCGATATTCCCATGATGGCTTTTCAGATTAGGTATAGGCATTTAAAGTTTGGGGTGATATCATTTGGTTTGACTAATGCACTAGCAGTATTTATGGACCTTTATGAATAGGATTTTTAAACTCTACCTTGATATGTTTGTGATAGTCTTCATAGATGACATATTGATCTATTCCCGAAGTGAAGAAGAGCATGTGAATCATTTGAGGGTGGCGTTGCAAATTTTGAGGGATCAGAAGTTGTTTGCTAAATTACAAGAATATGAATTTTGGTTGAAAGAGATTCCATTCCTAGGGCATGTCGGCTGATGGAATAAAGTGGGCCCTAAGAAGATTGATGTTATTAGAAATTGGTATAGGCCCTTGACTCTGATGGACATTAGGAGTTTCTTAGCTTTAGTAAAATACTATTGGAGATTTGTGAATGGTTTCTCTTGAATTGCTTCCCTTATGATAAAATTGACATGAAAGAAGGAAAACTTTGTTTTGACCAATGAATATGAAAAAAGCTTTCAAACTTTGAGAGACAAACTTATCTCTACTCCTATCTTGGCTTTACCGAAAGGGTTAGAAGGGTTTATGGTTTATTGTGGTGCCTTAAGGATTGGTTTTGGGTGTGTATTGATGCAAAATGGAAAGATTATAGCATATGCTTCATAGTAATGAAAGGTTTATAAGCGTACTTATCCCACCCATGACCTTGAATTAGTGTCCATGGTGTTTGCTTCGATAATATGGCACCATTATTTGTATAGGGTTCATGTATATGTATTTACCAACCATAAGAATTTCCAATTTGTGTTCACACAAAGGGATCTTAATTTGAGAAAAAGAAGGTTATTATAGATCCTTAAAGATTATGACATGAGTGTGCACTATCATCGCGGCAAAGCTAATGTTATTGTCGATGCTCTAAGTAGAGTGTCCATGGGAAGTGTAGCTCATATTTAATGGGAATAAGAAGTGGCTAGAGAAGGTCAACGGTTAGCTAGGTTGGGTTTAGGTTGAATATAGTTGATAAAAGAGGTGTGGTGATTATTGATGGTTCCAAATCTTCTTTGATTGAATGGGTTAAGTCCAAGCAAGACCTTGACCTCGCCTTTTTAGAATGGAAAGCTTTGGATAAGGATAGTGAACTGGAGGTTTTCTCGCAAGGGAGAGATGGTTTCCTTAGGTACTAAAGTAGACTATGTGTGCCTAATGTTAATGACTTGAGGGAGTTTTTTCTGAAGGAGGGACTTAATTCGTCCTACTCTATTCACCCCCATTCCAAAAAAATGCATAGAGACTTGAGGGAGGTTTATTGGTGGGGTGGTATTAAGAGGGCTATTCCCATGTTTATAGCCAGTTGTCACAACTGCCAATAAGTGCAAGCCGAATATGAAAGGCCAAGTGGCCTAGCACATGAAATAGAAATTCCTACTTGGAAGTGGGAAGAGATCAAAACATGGATTTTGTGATTGGTTTGCCAAAGACTATGAAGCCCTTTGATTCTATTTTTGTTGTTGTTGATAGGATAACAAAGTCAGCTCACTTTTTACCAGTTAAAACAACTTATGGTGTAGAGGATTATGCCAAGTTATATATTCATGAGTTGTTTAGGTTGCATGGGGTGCTATTGTCCATCATTTCGAAGCATGGTGCTCAATTCACATCTAATTTATTGAGATTCTTCCAAAATGGTCTTTGTACCTAGGTTAAGCTTAGTACGCTTTGCAACCACAAACAGATGGTCAAGCCAAAAGGACAATTCAAACTCTTATGTTTTGGAGTTCAGAGGTGGTTGGGATGAACATCTTCCACTCATGGAGTTTGCTTATAACAATTGCTACCACTCTAGTATCAACATGGATCCCTTTCAAGCTTTATATGGTAGGTGTTGTAGATCCCCGGTTTGGCAGTTTGATATTGGGGAAATGGCTTTATTAGGCCCAAATTTTTGTATGGAAGCTTTGGATCAAATGAGGTTGATAAGAGAGATGTTGAAGATGGTTCAAAGTAGACAAAGGTCCTACTGTGATATGAGAAAAAGAGAACTTAAGTTTAATGTTGATGATTGAGTGTACTTGAAAGTCTCACCCAAGAAAGGTGTAGTCTAATTTTCCAAGAAAGGGAAATTGAGACGAGATTTATGAGATGCTATAGAATGTTGAGAAGAATTAGTAAGGTTGCATATGAGTTGGAGTTGCTTATGGATATGAGTATGATTATTTTGATCTTTCATGTGTCAATATGGAGGAAGTGCGTGGCTGATGAAAGTGCTATAGTGCCCTTAGAGGTGGTGGATGTTGTGGAGGATAACTTAACCTATGAGGAGATCCCGATGAAAATATTGGATAGGAAAGTGAAAAGATTGGTGAACAAAGATATGGCACCCGTCAAATATCTTTCGAGAAATCACCAAATTTAAAATTGCCACTTGGTAAGCCTAAATGGACATGAAAAATTGATATCCATACCTCTTTCACTTTACTAAAGCCGAAGAAAACAATTTAAGTCCTATCGATAATTTCAAGTCTTAAGCTCCAACCTTTTGTCATTCTTGCATGCATACATATTCATGGTGAGAAGTTTTGATGTCTTATGATGTATACGTGTGAAACTTTTTAAGAATGATGTTTAAATGCATTTGTTACATTCATGTTGGGAAGAAAGTTTCATAATTACTTCTCTTATGTATGTTTTTTTGACTTTCGGGGACAAATGTTTCCAATGGGGAGATATCTTGTAATATCCCTCATGTGCTTTGAAATGCTTTATAAGTGCATTTCTCGAATATCTCAATGTCCATGCATGATTTCAAAAATCCAATTTCATATTCTTGTTCAAGGGGCAAAATTGAGTGGGAAAAGAGTACCCCTCAGATTTTAGAAGACCTATAGAAAAAAATTATTTTTGGTATGGGACCAGAAATAGTGTGCCTGTGTGCCTAGGTGCGGTACAATGTAACTGGGCTCTTAATGCCTGGTCCGCATCGTGCCTAGGGCACAGAGCAGTGCAAATATTTGATGATTTTTTCTTACCATGTCCAAGGTATTTGGATAATAACCCAATGACCATTTAAACATAAAAACTTTCTTCTTTATTCATTTTTCATCTCTAAAACCCATGACTATCTCAAATCTTCTAAAGACCATTAACCAATTCTCCATTCAAATTCAAGTACTTTAAGAATAAGCTTTGAATTAAGAACCTACTCCATGTTTCGAGTTCCCCTTAATACAATTTAATGAAAGTCTCAAGTTTAGGTATGTGGATTTTATCCATATATTCCTTCCATCCATGAAGCCAAACCTTGCCTCTTTATCAAATTTCATGATTTTGACAGTGAATAATTTATGGGTAAACCTGATGATAAATTATAAATGTGATTGGGGTTTAGATTCTTCTAGTATTGATTAAGTATGCATGAATATCTATTGAAGCTATTTTCATGAGTTGATTTATTCTTATTGAGGCTATACATGATATGAATTATGAGACTATGTATGATGGAGAATTTTTAAGATGGATTTAATGACACCCAAATGAGTGTTTTACAACTATGTTGGTGGATTTGATTTAAATGACTTCAAATGAAATTGATTTTACTCCTTCTTTCCCATACTCTCAAATTTCATGATTTTAAGTATGTGTATGCATAGCCATCATGTTTGATCAAGTTTTCATGATTATGAGTCTTATTTGATGGAAGGCTATGGTCATATTTGCAAGACAAGCATTTTATGATAAGTTATGGGCTTCCAAGCATGTGTTGAACTCATTAAAGGGTCCTATGATCTAGAAGTGATTATTGAGCTCTTATGCTATGTTTCATGCTCTTGTGAATTATTAAGCCTACTAGAAGGGGTTAAGAACTATGTTATATGGCGTAGCCTCTAATACAAGGCAAATATCTACATGAAGGGGTTATGACCTATGCTATATTTCTCTCTGTCATATACGAATTAATGTTTTTCAACATCTTGTGCTTACATGAAGGGGTTATGACCTATGCTATATCTCCACCCTCATGTACTATCCATTACCTACTAGAAGAGGTTATAACTTATGCTATATTTCCACACCCTCTAGTATGAAGTATTTGGATGAGCTATTAATGTCACTTTATTGTGTTGAACAAGTTATACAAGTATGATTATTCTCAAGCATGTTTACATCTCAGCATTGATTATACATGTCATTTTGAGCTCACGTCCTGCGATTATGATTTTGTATCTAAATTATTATGCTTATGATCCGTGTTGTATTGTACTCCGCATATTTATTACATTGCAAATACTACTGCATACTCTATGTCTATATCATATCACGATGTAAGAATCGGATACATTATTGATCCTCCTACTCTACGTGGCTAGTCGGACCGTTAAAGTTAGCATTTGGTGAGTCCTTCTATTGCAGAAAATATCTATCTTCATTCATGCTTATGTTTAAGACTTGAACTTATATTTTGGACACTTATTATGAGGTTGAGTCCAAAAGTTGTCTTGGCCCCTGCCCCATCTACTTGTAGATGTGTTATTGGATATTAAGTTAGTTTGTATTAATGAGGTTGACTGTTCTACTGCTATTATCATCTCCTCTTATGCTATAGTTATTATCGAAGACTTTCTTTTGTCCCACCTTCCTTAGACTCTATTGTTATTGTTGTCATATTATTTTTTCTTTCGCAGTCAAGGATGTATATATGATATGCTAAGAGGCCTGGTATAGGTCTCTTCATGTTCGCCATTCGCCATGTCATGTTGAAATGCCCAAAATATACCCCTAAAAATGTGCTTTAAAAGTGTCCATTATCGTAATTTCTATATATCTCAAATTTTGTGCGTGATATCAAAGTATGACTTCAAACTCCTAATAAGGAGAAAAAATTGAGTGGGGAATGGGTGTAATCCAAATTTTAGAGGACCTGCAACAAAAAATAATTTTCGTAAAAATTCAATTTCCAGTAGCCATCTGTACCCTAGCCGCGATGCGCCAGGGCTACTGATTGGTGTTGGAGGAACTTCGCATGTGGTCTGCAGTGTGCCAAGGGCACATACCAGTGTATTATTATCCTTGTTTTTTCATTTCATCCCAAGGGCCTTGGGGTCATGGCCCCATGCCCACTTATGCGTGAAAAAATGAATACTTAGCCATTTTTCAACTCTATATCACTCAAGACCTCTCAAAACCCTCTCTAAGACTTAACCAAATGTTTCATTTAAATTCAAGTGTCATAAGATTAATTCTAGATCTCAGGAACTCCATTCAAGCTTCAATTCTCCTTCAAGTCTACATCAAAGAATCTCAAACTTTATGTATGTGGGTTTCATCCATTGGGTCCTTTCACCCATGGAGCCCAATCTCCATTTCTATGAAAATGGCATATTTTCGAGTTATATTATCTTCGATCATCTTCTCTTATGGATTTTGAGTATAAATTATATTGGAGTTTTATGAAATATTGATTTATTATACATGACTATCTTTTTCAAGCTTATACTATGTATGGGTTTGGTCTATTGAGACTATGCATATGTTGAGCTATAATACTATGATCTATTATATGATTTGATGATGGATTTAAGGTATCTTACCTGAGGGTTTTAATATATGTTTGTGGGTTGATTTGCATTGAGTTTTCGCATATTTTTACACTCTTGAATTACATGATTTTGAACAAGTATTATACATCCACCAAGTGTTTGATAAAATGTCAATTCAAGAATTCTCAACTTAATTACATGTTTTATGAGTCAAGTGACTTCATGATGATTTTGAGTTTTAAGAATGCATTGAATTCATGAAAATATCTATGATGTTGTAAATGCTAAATTCAAACCTTTTTCAAAGATTTTACCTCTTGCGGGCTTTTGATGTTAATGCAAGCATAATATTTGATGATGATCTATTCTTATGTCTTAAAGTTAGGTTCACTATTAGATGTAAAAGATGTTTTAGAGCTACTCATGCTATGTTT
>JAOTQJ010049786.1:0-14551 GCA_025642045.1 Solanum sejunctum
TGTTCCACATGAGTGCAGTCGCCATTTATAATGATTCAATCACAATCCATATGTTCAAACACAGGCAATCACAACCACACTACCTATATTTCAACTCCTACAACAATATTGCTATACAGATCATAAATTTACCAGTTTCATGCTCACAAAGCCTATAAACCTTAGATTACAATTTTACCTCAAAAATCAATGTTTGGCATACTTAAGCCTTGTCAAACTAAACCTAGAATTATGTAGCGAACAAGGTTAGCAACAAAAATCAAGAAGTGTAACCAAAAAGCTTAACAATTTGACTACAGAGGTAAACCAAAGTGAAGAAAATTGAAAATCAAGACAAAACCCTAGAATTTGGTAACGTCGCCAAAATCTTTGCTAGAAAATGATGTGGTGTGGTTGAGATTTTCCAGAAAAGATAATAGGAGTAGATTTTAGGTTTTCTGGGTCGAGATTTAAAGTCTGCAGATCGGGGCTATAAGAACCCGACTATACCTCAGAGTTCATCGTATGACTTATAGGTCCTAGTATTGTACCAGACCCAACACTTAGTAGAAGTTTAGGAATCATACGTGGGCACTATGAACCCTACTTATGACTTGTAGGGGATCCTATGAATCATAAGGTTGGCTCGCAGTGTATGTACCAACTTCAAATACTTATTGTTTTCCCCTACAAGGCATGACTATGAGTCATAGTGAAGACTACGACTCGTAGGACTGCTTGTAGGTGCTTTCGAAGCCCAGTTTTTTCAGATCCTCAGTCTTTTCCTTCTCACCTGCATACGAAATCTCAAAGCATAGAAATCCTCAAAATTATTATAATTGCATCATTGTCTATAAATCTAAATCAAACTACTACTACTCTAAGTCTCAAACAAACAAATAATTAGTAAAATGCTTGGGTTGCCTCCCAACAAATGCCTTGTTTAACAACGTGGTCCTACTTTTTCATCTTTCTTTGTGAACTATCATCGAGTGTCCACACCTCACTCTTGCATTCATTTGGGTATTTCATGGATTGATGAATATCGAACACAACTTCTGCATCATTAACCTTAAACCACAGCTAACCTAAATCCATATCTGCAAGTAGTATCCTAGTGGCCAGAAAAGGTCTCCCCATAATGATGGGCACCTCAAAATCAACTTCATAGTCTAGGATTACAAAATCTTCCTTAAATATGACCTTATTGACTTTAACAAGCACATCCAAAAGGATTCGCTTCGGCTTTTTAATGGTTGGATCTACCACAAGCAACCTCATTCGTGTTGGGCTAGGAGTACCAAGGCCAAGCTTTTTGAATACATCAAAAGGCATTAAATTGATGGTCTTTCCTAAGTCGCATAGTGCTCTTGCAAATTCAACACCGCCGATAGTTCAAAGAATGGTGAATGCCCCGGGGTCCTCTCATTTTTTACCAAGGCATTTAGTCATAATCGCACTACATTCTCAGAGTTCTTGTGAGAACTTTTGGATCAAAGTGCATTTCTTGGTGACTAAATCCTTCATATATTTAGCATATCCGAGCAGTTTCTCCAATGTTTCTAGGAGATGGATGTAGATGAAGAGTTTTTTCAACATTGAGAGGAAGTGATAATTTATCCTCCTCTCCCTTCTTATTGAGCCTTTGAGGGAAAGAGAAAGAGGTTTTGGGATGGATTTCACTTTGTCATGCTCCTTTATCCCTTCTTGTTGCATCCCAACACCTTTTTGATCTTTTCCCCAACTTCAACTTTACCACTAAGACCCTTCTCGATGACTTCATCCAAAATAACTAGCATAGGGGTACCTATTGTTCTCTTGCCACTCTGAGTCATCACCACCATGCAATGCCCTTCATTTTTAGGTTTATAAAATATATTTCTTGGTAGGGTGCCTTTTTGACGTTGGTTCAGTTGTGAAGAAACTTGACCAAACTATTGCTCAAGTTGTATGATTTCCACTAATGAGACTCTATATTTTGATTATCAAGTGAGATATTTTCTTTCATTACCTTTAGATTCTCATCTTGATGATCTGTTCGCTTTAAGAACTTTTGAAAAATATCTTGGATCATAGAATTGCTTGATCTGGCATCACGATTGTATGGTGGTACATAAGGATTGCTTCTATAACCTTCTCTTTTCCCCTATTCTGCATTTGTCACTCTCTATCTCTCGTAATATTCAACCCTATTATCTATGTATATCCCATCGCGGTTATAGTTCTAACCTTGATTCCCAGAACCTTGCATCCAATAGTCCGAATTGGACCTTTGGGCGTCATTCTGGAAACCTGTCACTTGGTTGATTACATAACAAGCATCCTCATCAAAGAATTTATCATTATACACAGGAGTAATTGGGGGTTGGTAAGATATTGTCTTCATATTAGCATGGTTTTGCTTCAAAACAAAATATATGCTCGTACGAAGTTGAGCAACTTGCTCCATAATCTCTTCATTCACTTTAGCTTGGTCATTATTTGTGGTAACAACATAAGAACTCTTTGTATTACCATGCTCACTATGACCCTATCCTCTATTGGTCTTTACCACTTGCTCCATTCTTTTGGCCACTAGCTCAAATGGTTGATCAATAAAAACACCTCCTATGATCGTGTTGGCACAAGTTTTGCTATAATAATCAAGTGCTCTATAGAAAATCTCAACCAAAGCATCATCAACAATTTTGTGATCAGGGACCATTCTCAAGCATTTAGTAAATTTCTCCCATATAGTGCTAAGAGAGTGTCCAGGCAATTGCTCAAAGTGATTAATTTGGTCCTTAAGCTTCAAGTTCTTTGATCTTGTGAAATATCTTTCTAGGAACACTCTCTGCAACTCATCCAACTCATGATGGTACCTGGAGAAAATTCAAGCAACTATATAACTTCATTGCTAGTCAGCGACAATAGGAACACCCTCAATCAAATAGCGTCAATAGAATTATTTTGAGTCCCCATGACACTTTTGCACAGGAAGATGATATTTTAGAGATGATGGTGGGGATCCTCTTATCCTAACCCTGTGAATAGGCCATGGTTTTGGAGCATCTACAGCAATCCCCTTGATGCCACACTTAGCATCTATCAATAGAAAGGGCAATATTATAGAATCAGTAACATCCATTGTCATAGGGTTTAATCGGTATTGATTCCAGTCGTAAGCATTTGTATTAAAATCTTTAAGTTGTGGCTGGTTAACCCTTGATGGTGGATTCTCCTCTCTTCTTAAGTCTTCCTTATTCACATGCATTACTCCTCAATCTTAATGTCCCCTTTCACTCGAGCCATCATTCTTGATGGTCAATAGATCTCAAGGGACTGCCTTGGCTCCTTGTGTTGAGCATATAACCTAGTACACCCTGCAAAAGAAATCAAATAACAAAAATAAAACAAAAGTAAATTACAAGAGACTCTAGAAATCAATACTAGAACTAACTAATAGTGAATTCAAGTCAAAACCTAGTCGTATTCCTCAGCAATGACACCATAATTTTGTGATGATGGCCACGCTCCAATAAGAAAGCAATCGCTATGAGTAATTAACTTAACTAAGATTAGGGTTTAATCCACAGGGGATACAGAACTTGACTATAATACTCCACTACTAATCATTCCTAGAATCTATAACTACATTTTATAGATAAGGGGGGGTTGTTGTGATTCAAGGACACTTAAAATAAATACTAATTAAAATTTGGGAAACACTCAATTTTGGGGGTAAATTAGGAATTGTGTTCCTCATGGCCCGTTGACTCAATTACCCTAGGTAACATAACTTTGATAAGGAAATCGCATGCAGGACGGTAACTTAGGTTCTTCTGGCCCTCTTGTGAAGGTGAAGGTCAAATTTCACCATGACACTTGGTTGACACCATGGTGTACCAACTAACTATTAACTATTGTCCCAGTCAACCTCCCCTTGGTCAAGTTTGGTCGACTAGATGGGAAAATATTAATCGAATCTTGTTATCTACTTTCCTTTTCCTATGCATCACTACCTTAGTCTAGATCATGATAGTAGGCAGGGTTTGGTGTTGGCCACCACCAAACAACATTACTCATGAAGGGAAATAAATAATGCATGCAAAACCCCAATCATAGATATGCACAAAACCTAGGTCATCTCAAGTCAACTACACATGGTTCCCACAACCCCAAGTTGTGTGTGTTTAGCTACTAATGGCCAAGATAAAACACACAAAAATGCACATAATAGTCATAGTTGAGAGTTTCACAAATAAAAAATGAGAAGATAAGCACCACAAGTTGCAAACCCACAAGCTTGATTGATCAACAATGAGAATAAAGTAAGATTTGCCATCCCCAAAAATGGGTTTTCCAAAGAGAACAAGAATCTCCTCTAAAATCCTAAGAAAACTGCAAAAAATAATGGAGAACTATCTAATGTTCAACACCCTTTCAAAAACCTAACTTAAACTATTTATATTATTTACAAAACAACCCTAGGAGTTATACAGAAAAGACTGCTAGCATCTGATAAATTTCACAGTTATGACTCATACGTTATTCGTGGTCTCGTATCAGGTTCTTGGCATCTTGGACTGAACTAGTATGACTCATAGGGACAAGTAATTACTAGAGCTACGACTCGTACGTTGGTCTCATTGTATTAGTGTTCAATTTTTGGTTCAATATTTTGGATCTCTAATTGTTGCTACGAGTCCACCTATATAACTCATAACGTGTCTTAGGACTCACAGGCTGGGCTCATAGGTTGACCTTTACTTGGCTAATTTCTATTTTTTGTCTTCGATTCCTTGTATGACATAATCTACGACTCGTAGAAGGGCTCGTATGGGCTATGCTTCAGCATAATATGCAACTTTTCTTCAAAATCATGCCAACCTAACTTTTCTACAAGATTAGCACAAGAACACATCAAAACACTAAAAAGTCACTTTAAGGACTCACAAAATCCCTTTCTTTAGGAATCAAATGTGTAGTAATTTGAAAGCACATTAACAAGTCTAGTGTATATATGATGATTAAGGTCTTTCACGTATGTATTGAATTCATGCAAAATGCCTATGATATTACAAGTATCAAATTAAGCCCTATTTCAAGATTTTTACCTTTTGTGAGGTATTTATGTTAAAGCAAGGGTTCATGTATGATATGATCAACTCTCATGTTTCAAGTTAGGCTCACCATTATAGGTCAAGCATGTTTAAGAGCTATTCATGTCATGTTTCCAAGTTTCTTACAAGTTATTAAGGTATGATTACTATAACTATTTTGTGGGATTAGACTTAGCACCGGTGGATTGGATATCAGCGTGGACTATCTTCAAGGGTCCATACTCCTTTCCTCAAACTATGTGCAAACATAAAATTATACACAACTTTTGTTATACTAATAGATCCATTAGTGCACTTTATCTTGAAATCCACTTCGAAATAGGGCGAGCTCCTGTAAGGTGAAGTATGGTTTACCTTGGCAAGTAGACCACCTCTTTATCGATGAGGCATAATCATCTAGATTCTAAATTATAGCTCACTTGGTCTTACTTTTGTCAGTTACGATCTCTTCCCACACATTTATTATGTTCTATGCATGTTGAATAGCTTACAAGCATGTTTTACTTCAAGAATTGACTATGTATGCCATATTAAGATCTCACTTATCTATTGCTTATTACTATAAATTTTGACTATATTGGTTTATGTCTTGTTGCATTGCATCCTATATGCTTAGTAAATTCAAATATACTAAATCATACTCTATGCCTACATGATATTATCATGTAGGGACCGGAGCACCACTTTGTCTTCCTCCACGTGGCTAGTACGATCCTTTGAAGCAAGATTTTGTGAGTCCTCATGCATGGGGACACTATCTTTACTATACTTGCCATATTGAGACCTCTTTTGTTGAACACTTATCATTATGATGGCGAGCCCGAAAAGTGTCTTAGCCCCCGCTCCATTCTATGCTAAAGGTGTTGTTGGAATATTATGATGTAATTATCCTATAAGCTTGACTTTTATGCTTTTGTGATTATCGAGGACAACAATTAGTCTTGGTTCCTTGCTTTATCCTATTGTTATTGTTCACTTTGCTTCTGCGACTAAGGATGTGTGATTGATATGCTAAGAGGCTTGTTCAGGTCCCTTCGGGTTCCCATTTGTTGGGTTATGTCTAGGACCTAGGCTTGTGTTATGACAAATTTAGTATCAAAGCACTAGGTTGTTAATTGTCCTCGCCAATTAGACTCTTATTCATGGTTGTGAAGTGCACCACAACTATGAATATAAGGCGATAAGGTATTTTAGGAAATGTTTTAGTTCTTCATGAGCTTTGTTGTGTGATAGATTTAAGTCCTTTAAGACTTATTAATGATTCTTAACCATTACATTTCAAAAGTATCTCAAGCTACTTAGAATGGTGAGCAAGGTGGTGACCACCTCTCACTTGAGGGTCAATTTCCCAACAGTAATATGTCAAATACGAAGGTTCATAATGCTCTATGTCTATTGGCCATGGTTGTAACTACTCAATTCAATCAATAAGTAGGTACTCTCGAGATTTCAAGGAATAATAGGAAGGAGAGTGAGGCTAAGAGGGATCAAGTTGGTGGTGCCTCATCGTCTACTAGTCTACCATTTCCCAAGTACAAGAAGAAAAGGATCCCTTTTGTCACTTGCCAAGGGTGTGGCAAGAAACATCAAGAAAGGAGTTTGGCATAAGTGTATGGTTGTCTCAAGAATGGCAGTGTTAGGAATAATATAAGAGGTTTCCCAGTAGCTTCAAATAAAGGGCGAAGAAGGGTCCAAATTGAAGGTGGCAATAGTGGGAGGATTAGCCCTAGGTGCCCAAAATATTGAAAAATCATAGTGGAACAGGTTGGAAGAACACGAGTGCATGCTTTGGGTCTGGCAAGATAGGCCACAAGATTCCTAGTTGTCTATATACTAAAAAGAAAGGCAATGGTGTTGGTGTTCAAGCTTCTCCTTAATGCTACAAGTGTGGAAAGCACCATCCAAGGAATTGTTTGGCCGGTTCGAGTATGTGTTTTGAGCATGGTTGAAAGGATCATAAGCTGAGATATTGTTCATGGGTTACTATGGATTATGAGGATGATTGTCGATGTTCTCAACCAAATCCCTCTAGGGGTCACTAGACTTGGCATGGTGCTTCATAGGTATGTTAAAGGTTTTTGAGTTTGATGTGCATGCATTGATATACCCAGGTGCCACACTTTCTTTTATTACTCCTTTTGTTGTCAAAAAGCTTCATGTTAGTCTCGAATTATTATGTGAACCTTATGAAGTGTCTACCCCAATTGGATAGTCTATTTTTGCTAGAAGAGTTTATAGAAATTGTCCCATGTTCATGTTGCATAAAGTCTTGCCTTGTGATTTTGTTGAATTAGATATAGTGGATCTTGATGTCATTCTTGGGATGGATTGCTTGCATGCATATTATGCTTGTATTCATTGTAGAACCCATAGGGTTAAATTCCAATTCCCTAAAGAGCCCATCCTTGAGTGAGAAAGTCCTAATGTGGTGGTCAAGGGTAGATTCATTTCTTGTCTTAAATTGCAAAAGTTGATTTCTAAGGGTTGTCTTTATCATCTTATGAGGGATAGGGATGTTGAGTCCAAAGTCCTTCCTATTGAGTCGGTTCTAGTCATTAATGAGTTTCTTGATATCTTGCCCGATGATCTTCTCGGTGTCACTCCCAAAAGGGAAATAGATTTCAGAATAGATCTCCTTCTCGATACTTAACCAATTTCTATTTCCCCTTATTGTATGGTCCCGGTGGAGTTGAAGGAGCAATTGAGCGATTTGGTGGAAAAGGTTTTCGTAAGGACTAGTAAGTTACCTTGGAGTAAACCAGTGTTTGTGAAGAAAAAGGATGGTTCTCTTAGAATATGCATTAATTACCGACAACTTAATAGAGTCACCATAAAGAATAAGTACCCTCTACAACGGATTGATGGACTTTTTTCTCAACTTTAAAGGACTAGTCACTTTTCTAAGATTGATCTTCGGTCCGCGTATTACCAATTTAAAGTAAGGTGATTATATTCCCAAGATGGCTTTCCGGACAAAGTATGGGCACTTTGAGTTTGTGGTTATGTTTTTTGGGTTGACTAATGCACCAACTATATTTATGGATCTCATGAGTAGGCTCTTTAAACCCTACCTTGACTTGTTTTTGGTGGTTTTTATTGATGATATCTTGATTTATCCCCATAGTGAGGAAGAGCATATGGATCACTTAAGGGTGGTGTTGAAAATCTTGAGGGAGGAGAAGTTATATGCAAAATATGAGAAATGTGGGTTTTATGAAAAAAAGTTGGCTTTATAGGGCATGTGGTGTTGGGTGATGGCATTAATATGGATCCTAAGAAAAATGAGGTGATTAGAAGTTGGCCTAGGCCTTTGGCTACATTGGACATTAGAAGTTTCTTGGGTTTGTTGGGTTATTACCAGAGGTTTGTATATGGTTTCTCTTCTATTGCTTCTTCTATGACTAAATTAACCCAAAGAAGGCAGAATTTGTGTAGACTGTTGAGTGTGAAAAATATTTCCAAAACTTAAAAGATAAGCTTGTCTCCACCCCTATCTTGGCTCTACTGGAAGGGTTGAAATGATTTATTGTATATTATGATGCCTCGAGAATTGGTTTGTGGTATGTTTTGATGCAAAGTAGTAAGGTGATAGCATATGCCTCTAGACAACTTAAGGTGCATGAGAAGAATTATCCCACCCATGATCTCGAATTTGCAGACGTGGTATTTGTATGGGGTTCATGTTGATGTGTTTACTGACCACAAGAGTCTCGTATATGTGTTAACCCAAAAAGATCTTAACTAGATAAAAAGAATTTGGTTAGAGTTCCTTAAAGATTATGACGTGAGTGTGTATTATCAGCCCGACAAAGCTAATATTGTGGTTGATGCTCTAAGTAGGGTGACTATGGGTTGTCTAGCTCATGTTGATGATGGTGGCAAAAAGATGGCTAGAGAGGTTCACTGGTTAGATAGATTGGGGGTTAGGTTTGATGAAGTTGATAATGAAGGTGTAGTGGTTATTGATGGTTCTAAATCTTCCTTAACTGAGGAGGTAAGGGCAAAACAAGATCTTGACCCTGCCTTGCAAGAGTTAAAGGCCTTCGTCAGAGATGGTAAAGTGGAGGTTTCTCCCAAGGGGGAGATGGTACCATTAGGTACCAATGTAGATTGTGTATGACTAATGTTAAGTATTTGAGGGAGTTGATTTTGAAAGAAGCTCATGGATCATCCCGTTCTATCCTTCTAGTTCTATGAGAATGAATAGATACTACGGGAAGGTATCTCGATGAGATGGTTGAGATGGCTTTGATTGAACTGGGTTTTGTTTTGGAAACTTTGGAGAAGGTGAGTATGATAAGGGGAAAGATTGAAAACTGCTCAAAGTGGTCAAAAGTCATATTACGATGTGAGAAGAAGAGATCATGAGTTTAAGGTTGGTGATTAGGCTTACTTGAAGGTTTCAACCATGAAGGGTGTGGTCTAGTTTGGGAAAGAAGGTAAATTGAGCCCAAGACTTGCGAGTCCTTAAAGAGTTTTGGGGAGAATTGGTGTGGTTGCCTAAGCATTGGAGTTTCCAATGGATATGAATATGGTTCATTCGCTTTTCCATGTATCTATGTTGAGAAAGTGTATGGGTGATCCAAGTGTTATAGTACCCTCGGATGTTGTGGGTGTTATACAAGATAATTTGACCTATGAGGAGGTCCCGGCCGAAATTTTAGATAAACAATGAAAAGGTTGAGAAACAAGGATGTAGATTCCGTCAATGTTCTTTGAAGGAATTAACAATTTGAAAGAATCACTTTGGGAGAAGAAGGGAATATGAAAAAGCGATATCCCTACCTTTTTCATTCAATTCAAGCCTAAGATAGTAGATTATGTCCTATCTATTATTTCAAGCTTTAAGTTTTAGCCCTCATGCCATTTTGCATGCATTCCTATTCATGGTATCAAGTTTATGGGGATTTTTGACATCCACCATTGAAACCTTTTGAAAATGAGGTTTAAATGCATTTGTTGCATCCTTGTCAGGCTAAAAACTCTATAATTACTTCTATTATGCATGTTTCTTTGATATTCGAGGACGAATGTTCCTAAGATAGAGATGTTGAAACAC
Source organism: Solanum sejunctum (assembly GCA_025642045.1). Lineage (NCBI taxonomy): Eukaryota > Viridiplantae > Streptophyta > Magnoliopsida > Solanales > Solanaceae > Solanum > Solanum sejunctum. The sequence continues at coordinate 10,141 of JAOTQJ010049786.1, forward strand.
CTCGAAAATGGGCTTCAAAAATGTCCGTAATCATAATTTTCATATATCTCAAAAATTGTGTGTGATATCAAAAATCTGACATCATATTCTCGGTCAGGGGAAAAATTGAGGGGGGAATAGGTATAAACTAGATTCTAGAGGAACCGTAGTGAAAAATAAATTTTGCTAATTTACTATTTCTAGAGAGCATCCGCGCCCTGGCCGCATCACGATGGGTAACTAGGATCAGTGTTAAATTGTCCTTCGCAATGTGTCCACATTATGGACCAGACGCGGACCTGTGTTCATTTTTCCTCATTTTTTCTATCTAAGGCCAAGGGCATTGGGGTCATAACCTCTTGCCTAGTTATGCGTAAAATTCGCCATACTTAGCCATTTTGCAACTCTATATCACTTAACACCCTCTCAAAAAGCTCTCCAAGACTTAACCAAATTTCTCATTTGAATTTCAAGGATTTCAAGCCTAACTTTGGAACTCAAGGATTATCTTCTAGATCCAAGTTCTCTTCAAGAACATCTCAAGAAAACCCAAGTTTGAGGTATGTAGGTTTCATCTATTAGGTCATTTCAACCACGGAGCCCAATCTTCCTTTCTAAGAAAATTGCGTATTTTCAAGTTGTATCATCTATAGGTATCTTCTATTATGAAATATGAGCATGATTTTTGTTGGGGCTCTTATCAAGTATACTTTATTACTCATGAATCCTATTTTAAGATCATACCATGAATTCTTTTTGCCTATTGAGACGATGCATGTTTTGAGCTATAAAACTATGATCTATTATGAGATTTGATGATGGATTTAAAGGTACCCTACACAAGGATTTTACAATATATTGGTGGTTTGATGTCATGCCCCAAAGTCCCATAGGGCAGAGCTCCACCCTTCGCCGTTAAGTCTCGGGAGAACCAACTTGTAAGTAAATGTGTCCTGTTCATATTATAAGGGATTTCCACATTTGACATGTCATTAAGCAGATAAACAATGATAAAAAGCCCAAAAGGAAATTCATACGACTAGGCCATTGGGGCCACGCTATCTAAAGTACGAGACATGACTTCCTTTTGGTTTATATAGTCTACAAAGCCTCTAAATAAAGAAAGAACATCTACTAGGGTCGAAATAGGCCCCGCCTCAACTTACTATACAATATAAACATATAAGATCTAGACATGCAAAGCTCCGAAGCAACCTGGAGCTTGATAACCACAGCTGAATATCCTGTACTCCTACTAGGGAGATCTTCTAGCACCTATACCTGCAGTATGAAATGCAGGTCCCCCGTAAGGGACATCAATACGGGATAATGTACTGAGTATGTAAGACAAGATATATTGTATATAAAGTAACAACTCAAATTAAACCATGCATCTGTGAAAGGTTAGGGACCACCCTTAGTTATGCTATGGAATTATGTACTTTATGTTCTTTATATCACTTTAGCTTTACTTTAAAAATCGATACTATAAAATCTATGCACAGTTGTAATCATATGACCAACTGATTAGTGGTAACTGTATTAGGATCGTCCCTATGCTAGGTTTATAATTGAACCCCCTCGGGGATAGAAGCGATATCAGAGCGGGTCATCCTAGGGAGTCTACAAACCGGTGTCTATGTAGAATCTTGTTTATCGATATGTTGTGCACCATATTTATAAGCAAGAGGCTACGTGGCATTTAGGAATTGTTACTTTCTTTCCATTGTTTAGATCGTGCCATAAAGTAAAGTGTAATTGGTGTCATATGTCTAATCCTAAATTATTTTGTACAAAAAGTATGCCATAGACAAGGAAAAACAAAGGTAAAGGTAAGGAAAAAGAAGTGGTGGTTGGTATATCTAGCCAGGGGAGGCAGCAAAATGAGATTCGAAAGGAGTCATTGTCACAGACATCTCCAACTCCTCTAGTTCCTAATGAACCAGAGAGCAGTGAAATTCCCTCAGAACCACCTGTTGATGCTACAGTATAGGATCTGAGAAACGCAGTTTAGCTATTGACCCGTATAGTTGCTAGTCAAGGTCAAAGGCAAGAAGGTCTAGTTATGGGTACAGATGGAAACAATACGGCAGCTGGTACCACGATACGTGAATTTCTTTATTTGGACCCTCCAACCTATACTGGGTCAGAACCTAATAAAGACCCTCAGGACTTTATTGATCAGATTCAGCGTACTTTGGATATTATGCATATGGGTGGTACAGAAGCAGTCGAGTTAGCGACATATAGGCTGAAGAGTGTTGCTATATTATGGTATGAAGCTTGGAAAAAATCTAAGGGTATAGATTCACCTCCAACTACCTGGAAAGAATTCAAAGAGGTATTTCTTAATCATTATTTGCCATTAGAAATTCGAGAGTCCCATAGAGATAAGTTCCTCAATCTTCACCAAAGGAATATGTTGACTGGCTTTATTCTGTATTAGTACTTAATTATGGAGCTTCTAGAGATCCTTGAGTTCTAAAGTTAGGCTTGAAATACTTGAAATTTGAATGAGATATTTGGTTAAGCCTTGGGTCCTCTAAACTCTGAGTTATACCCATTTCCAAATCAATTTTTCCCCCTGACCAATAATATGAAGTTGGATTTTCGGTATCACATACGGATTCTGAGATATATGAAAATTATGATTATGGGCATTTCTGAAACATATTTTTGGGGCATTTCATTCATAGATTCGCGTAAATACTCAAAATAATCACAATTAACTCAAAGATTAGGATCATGAAATTTTCCATACTCAATTCATATACATGACCTCAACTCAAGTAAATGAAAGGGCACATCGACGGACTCAGTGCTACACTTTAGGAAGCCTTACATACCTGGAGTTATGAAGAATGATCAACTCATTGACGATCCTCAAGCTTGAACTCAAACCCTCATTTTTTAATTCTCCTTTGATGCTCTCAAGATTTGCTATGTGTATATTGAAGAATAATACACCTAGGGTACCAATAAAGGACATAAATTAAGTCCATAATGTTGTAGGTTTTAATTAAAAGGGATTGGAAAGTATGAAAATACCCCTCTTAAAATTTACCGAGTGGAACCACTAGAGCCCCTCTACGGGTCGATAGTGATACCTTGTAGGTGAAGGCATCCAAAAATTGAGTTACTAGAAATTGGACCAAGGACTTAAGAACCACTTTCTATGACTCATAACATGAACCACTGGTCATCTGTTAACAGGTCATTTCAAGGTTCAGAAATCTTTATTTCTGGAACTTCAATGTACGAAATCTATTTTACGGGTCGTAACTAAGATGATAGGACATCTAGTAACTCATCATTCGCTATCCAGAAAACTTAATTCTTGAATCATCAAGATATAAAAATGATCTACAGGTTGTCAAAAGGTGTACAGTTCATATAGTATCTCGTATATGGGATTTAGACTTAGAAAAATTTCACTAAGTTACATGATCAGCTACAAGGCAACATCTATGGGCCATATGATTAATTTGTGGGCCCAATTAACATTTGGCCATTATGATCACAGAGACTAGGTTTCGACTAAACTCAACTCATTTTCAAAGTTTAAATAGATGATATCTCGAGATTGAAACCTTCACATTGAGTGGTTTCAAATGATGTGTGTTGTAATTGGCATCACCCTGCATTAGATACATTGCGAGAGTGTAAAGAAGTAAGTTTCTTCCTGAAAAGAATGCTTAGGTACTTCAATGGTGATTTTCTGTATGCATTCATCACATGAGATAATTTTTCCTTTTCAAGCATTGAATTATGTCCCATTTTCGGATACAAGTTCAGTAAGATTCCTAGACCAATTCACAGATACATTTCGATCTACATGGTGACAAGTGGGTTCACCTGAACCCCTTCGAACGAAAAATTATACCATCTACGTAGGTTCAAATTTCAATTTTAGTTATATATATTTAATAATGCACCCCCTCAACGTGACTATTGGATGGTTCAGTGGTCGAGTAGTAAAAGGTCTCCCATTTTGTCCGAGATCGATTCTTGGGGGGTGCATTTATTTTGCTTGTGAATATGAACATGTATGTCTCCTACTAGCTACTGGTTACTATGTCGTTTGGCAGTATATGCCTACTTTCTACTTCTCTTTTTTTAAAAACAATTTGATATATTTGTTGTATGTATATATAAAAAAACATTACTCTCTTTTATTTAATTTTCAAAAAACTGATAATAAAACGAAATTTTGAAAACTCTGTCGTGCAAATTCTTCAATTTATGGAATTCTATTAAAACTTTAAATAAATTTAATAATAATCCAATCAATAAATTGATTTCAAAGTAAATATCATTATATATTTAAGAAAAATTTTAATTAAAAATTTTAGTTGTAGATAAAAATTACTGAATTTATGTGTAATTCATCCAACAAAGTGATTAAGGAGTTGTTTGAATATTTTTGGCTAAG